>PVHX01012586.1:0-58534 GCA_004024805.1 Geosciurus inauris
AAATAACCTTAGCCTTGTTTAAATTGCAGATGTAACCAAAACTTATGCTGGGTCTTATTGCATTGAAGAAAAACAGAATTTAAACTCATCTAATCAGAAGCATTCAACAAATATCATTATATAACTAGAGACTTTCCAATGGGATAGACCAAATGAGGTAACTGTACAACTAACTGCAAATAATCAAATATTTTCTTTGCTTTACTTTTGTGACCATCCTATAAAAGTTTTTCCCTTGCATTCCTTCAGTTGATCTCCCAAACCACTCCTGGTTTGGAGCTGCCCAATCCATGAGTTGCTACTTGCTCTGAAAAATTGTGTTGGGCCTCGGTTTACATTTAATGATATTAAAATGTTAAATATGTCCTCCTTTAAAATCAAGGATGCTACAAGCATGCCCCTTATTGCTGCTTCTCCTTTATATTACTTTCAAGGGACGAAAAGCATAATGAAACAAGAAAGAAATGTGTAAGTATTTCATTGAATGAAATAAACAATACTATCATACTTTGTAGTGGATATGATTGCCTACTTAGAAAACCAAAAGAATCTTCAAGCAGATTAGCAGAAATAAATACCCTACTAATTCTAGAAAAATAGAAATACACTAAATTCTTTTAATTAAAATCAATATTGTAAATTATCTCCGAAATTAAAATGTCAAATTTCAATCAAATCTCAAAAGGCTGTTCATGTAACTTGATAAGCTAATTCTAAAATGTATCTGAAAGAACAAAAAGGCAGAGAATAATTATCTAAGAATACTATGTGGAGGCATATATAATTGAATTAGCATTGCAGATCAGTGAAGAAAGTGTGGGGAAGAATTCCTTCAATAAGACACATGAATTACAAATTGTACACGACAGTATTAATAAATTAGATTACTTTATAATTTAAAACTTCTTCATCAAAACATTTCATGAAGAGAACAAAAATATAAACCATAAGCTAAAAGAAAATATTTATTATTTATCCAAAATATATTAGGTTAAACCATATGAAACTGGTATTCTTATAGGCCAAAAAATGATAAAATGTTAACAATTTATTTAATGTAACCTGATACAAATAATTTCTATAAATCATCAAGAAAAACATAAACAGCACCATAGAAAAATGGGTAACTGACAGAAGCCAGCATTTTATATAAGTAAAACAGCCAGCCAATCACAACTGAATAGACAATAAACATTAGAATAAGGAAAATGTAAATTAAACTTAGAATGATAAGTAATCTCACATCCATTGGATTGTCAGAAAATATAAATATGACAGTGCCAAGAAAGATAAGGATATCCAAACATTCTGAAAATATAAATCAGAGGGAACTTTCATTCAGTACTCCTTTTGTATCTTGGAATCAACCACCATTAGGGCTCCTTTCCCTGAAAATCCATCCCTCCCCAGGGCAAGAATAAGAACAAACAGAATCATTGCTGGGCATTATGCTGGAGATCTAGATTTCCAAAACCTGCGCAATGTTTAAATTTGTTCAGAGATGATAAAAACAATAGAAACGAAGTTGTTGAAATCTAGTTTAAACAGGAAGGCTATACTTTAAGTGGGTGATTCTCAATCAGGATGCACCAGAATCATATGGAGGAGTTCCAATATTACATGGCCCCCCAATCAGAAATTATGATTTTAAAAATGCTCTATAGGGATGCACAAGAATTTGCACTTCTAATAAGCCCCTAGGTGATTCTGATGCTTCTGGTGTAGGGAATACATTTTAAGAGTTCTTAAATTTTGATCTATTATAGGCTAAGAAAAAAAGAAATGATGTAATAAAAGAAAAGTTGGCATTTATTTAGGGCCACCAGCCAGTGTGCTTTTAAATAACTCACTTCCTTTAATAGTCACAGCTAGAGCCAGTGCACAGTGGAGCATGCCTATAATTTTAGGAGCTCAGGAGGCTGAGGCAGAAGGACTGCAAGTTGAAGGCCAGTCTCAGCAATTTAGCAAGGTCCTAAGCAACTTAGTGAGAGCCTGTCTCAAAATGCAAAATAAAAAGAACTGGGGATATATCTCAATGGTAAAGAATCCCAGCATTCCATTACCAGCAGCAAAGGAAAAAAAAAAGTGACAGCTCAATACACAAGACATGAAATCAACCTAAGTATCCACAAATGGAAACTCAGGAGGAATAAATGTGTGTGTGTGTGTGTGTGTGTGTGTGTGTGTGTGTATCCTTCAGTCATAAAAAGAGAGGACCTCCTATCATTTGTGACAATATGAATGAACTTACGGGACATTATGTTAAGTGAAATAAACCAGGCACAGAAGGAAATACAGCATGATCTCACTTGTAAGTGGAATTTTAAAAAGTTGAGCTTATAGAAGTGGAGAATAGAATGGTGGTGACTAGAGGCTGAGATCAGGGGAGGCAGCTGGAAAGATGATGGTCACAGTATACAAAATATCACTTAAATAGGAGGTTCGAGAGATTGTGCAACATGATGAACATAGTTAATAACAGTGTACTGTGTTTTGGGTGAAAATCACTAAGAGAATAGACATAAGATATAAGTAGATGAGATACTATATATATTAATGAGCTCAGTTGATCCAATTTATAATGTAAATATACTTCAAAAAATACATGATAAATATATATAATTTTGTCAATTAAAAATCAAATATTTTTAAATGTCACCATATATCCATAAAGTAAGTGGTGTTGTCCCCATTTTAGAGATACAAAAACTGAGTCTCTCAAATGTTATTTGTTCAGTATCCCACAAGTAACACATGACAAGGAGAGATTAAAATATAGTTGTACAGAACTACAACCGTGATATTTTTTGCCTTGTCCACATGCCTTTCAATGAAATGAAATATTCTCTGCTATTGGCATCACTGACATAAGAGACAAGCAGACCGCAGTTGCCTGGTATGAGAAAACCCATAGTCATATCCTAATATCCTAATGAAAAGTGAGGAAGAAAAAAACAGACACTCCATTACATTTTTTCCAGTTTTACAAAGAACTTTGAACATATGTCTATTGAGTACAATTCATTAACTTCCTAACAAATACTTACACTATGTCTGTAAGATCCCCCAAAAGACTCCAACAGGTGACATTATAAAGATGTCACTCAACAAAGTAGATCCAACAACTTTCTCCCAGTTTCAGTAGTTAGACCACCGGTCAAATCAGAAAAGAAAAAAATGAGAAAAAAAAACTCATCAATGTCTAATATTTCCATGACCACAAGTGGAACACAACAAGCAGTAGCTCTTTATGCCAGTTCTGCAAATTCTTCTTAAAGTTCAGGAACTCCAGGAATTTTTGAAGTTACCAAAGCTTTTTTATTTTTTCATTTGTGAATTATAATTATACATAATATTTGGGTTCATTTTGACATGATCACACAAACATGGAATAAAATACACTCCACTTTAGTCCCTAGAACTTCCCCTTTCCCTCACTCTTCCTTCTCCTTTCCCCCTCCACTCTACTGATCTTCCCTCTAACCATTTATAATATTTCAATTAGTACTTTATAGATTTATATAAAGGTGAAATCACTGTGGTGTTCACACATGTACCAGGCATCATTTGGTCAATTTCATTCCATAGCTCTTATCTTTTCTTATCTCTCCTTCCTCCCCCTCAATCCCTTTCTTTTATCCACTGATTTCCCTTCTATTTTCATAGAATCCACTCTTTATTGTTTTCCTAATTTGGTATAGCTTCTGCACATGATAGAAAACATCTGAGCCTTGACTTTTTGAGTCTGGCTTATTTAACTTAGCATGATATTCTCCAGTTAGTTCCATCCATTTACAAACAAGTATGATAATGTCATTCGTCTTTATGGCTAAATGAAACTCCATCGTGTGTGTGTGTGTGTGTGTGTGTGTGAAATTTTCTTTAGCCATTCATCTATTGATGGGCATTTGGGCTGGTCCCATAACTTGTCTGTTGTGAGTTGCACTGCTATAAACATTGATGTGCCTGTATGACTATAGTATGCTGTTTTTAGTTTTTTTGGAAAGATACTAAGGAGTGGGACAGCTGGGTCATATAGTGGTTCCACTCTTAGTCTTTCAAGGGATGTCCATACTGCCTTCCAGAATGGTTGTACTAATCTGCAGTCCCATCAACAATGTATGAGTGTACCTTTTCCCCCACATTCTCACCGGCACTCATTACTATTTGTATTCTTGATAATTACCATTCTGACTGATATGAGATGAAATCTTGGTGTAGTTTTGATTTGCATTTCCCTTTCTGCTAGAGATGTTGAACATTTTTTCATATATTTGTCAGCCTTTTATATTTCTTTCTTTGAGACCAGTTGTATTTCTTCTTTTGTCTGTTTAGTTCATTTGCCCATTTATCGATTAGGTTATTTGGATATTATTGTTGATGGTGGTGATAGTGGTGGTAGTAGTGGTTTGGTTTTTATTTTGTTTTTTGATGTTAAGTTTTTGAGTTCTTTATATATTCTGGATATTAATATCCTATCAGAGAAGTAGGTGGCAAAGATTTTCTCCTGTTCTGTAGGTTCTCTCTTCATGCTTTTAACCATTTCCTTTGCTGTGCAGAAACTTTTTATTTTGATGTCATCCTGCTTATTGATTCTTGCTTTTATTTCTTGCACTTAAGGAATCTTTTTAAGGAAATTGTTGCCAGTGCCAATATGTTGAAGTGTTGGTCTTTCTCCTAGCAGTTGCAGTTTCTGGTCTAATTCCTATGTCTTTGATCTATTTTTTGTGCTGGGCAAAAGATAAGAATTTAGTTTTATTTATATATATGTATGTATTTACATATATGTATGTGTGTGTGTATATATATTGTGTATATATTTGTGTGTGTGTATATATGTGTGTGTGTGTGTGTATATATATATAAACTGGATATGTGTGTGTATGTGTACACACACACACACACACACATCCAGTTTTCCCAGCACCATTTGTTAAAAAGTCTATCTTTTCTCCAACACATATTTTTGGCCCCTTTGTCAAGTATCACATGACTATATCTACCTAGATTTGTCTCTCTGTCTTCAATTCTATTCCATTGGTCTTCATGTCTGTTTTGATGCCAATACTATGCTGTTTTTGTTACTATAGCTCAATAGGATATTTTGGGGTCTAGTATTATGATGCCTCCAGCATTAGTCTTTTTGCTCAGGATCGCTTTGACTATTCTATGTCTTTTATATTTCCAAATGAATTTTAGGACTGTTTATTCTAGTTCTGTGAAGAATATCATTGGTAATTTGATGGGGATTGCATTGATTCTTATAATGATTTTGGTAGTTATGATCATTTTGACAATATTAATTCTGCCTATCAAAGAACATGGGAGGTTTTCCATCTTCTAAGGCCTTTAATTTCTCTCTTCAATATTCTATAGTTTTCATTGTAAAACTTTAATATTCTATAGTTTTCACGTCCTTGGTTAGATTCATTCTCAAGTATTTTATTTTTTGTATAATGGTGAATGGGATGGTTTTCCTGATTTCTTTCTCAGCAGATTCATTACTGGAATACAGGAAAGTGATTGATTTATGTATGCTGACCTTCTATGTTCATCAGCTCTAGAAGTCTCCTGATGAAGTATTTTGTTTGGCAGGGGGTCTTCCAAATACAGGATCATATCTTCCGCAGAGATCATTTGACTTCTTCCTTTCCTATTTGTATCCCTTTGATTTCCTTCTCTTGCTTGATTGCTCTGGTTAGAGTTTCAAGAACTGTGTTGAATAGGAGTGTCATGGATATCCTTGTCTTGTTCTTGATTTTAGAGGAAATGTTTCCAATTTTCTCCATTCAGTATGATGTCCTTGAGTTTATCAAATATAGCCTTTACAATGTTGAGGTAAGATCCTTCTGTCCCTGGTTTGCCTGAATAGCATTACCTCTATACATGGTGTGTGTATGACTAACATTTCTGAATAGGCAAGGCATTAAACAATACAAATGTTTGTTGCTATTTAAGCTTTAGGTTATCATCACTTCTCTTCAACCCTACAAAAACTCAAAAGACGAAAAGTCTCATGAGTTTATAGGCTTACTGGCATAAAAAAAAAAAAAAAAAAACTCCCTACTTCTATAAACTCTTTAAAGAAGGGAAAAAACAATACCAAGCCCACATATGTGGGCAAAACCCAGACTTATACTGAAGCACAAAACAGGACATTGTTACTGAGAATTACTGCAGCATGTCCTAAGAGTGCACGTACAGATGTTAAGGTAATTAGTCAACTGCACTACCACACTTCTTAGGTTTTAATATGCTGTACATTGGACCCACATCATTTGGGGGTCCACAGCTTTGGGGGAGGAGGAGGGAATCAAATAAATATTTATCTTTTTATATTTAACAACAATCTACATTTACTCACATTTTTCTTCAGTGGCCTAATCAGCTTTGGAGCCCAAGTTTTGGACTTTAGGTACTCCATGTAGGATAATGGCCTCCTCATAATTTTAGGATTGACTATATTCTTTTGTGGTATACAGAGCATATTAGTGTGCTATCTGCACAGCCCTAATAGCTTTAAGATATCTTTATTCTTTTTCTTAACTGAAGCAAGTATACTGAAAATTAGCCAACTTCTCTTGAAAGTTAGCCAATAAGTTTTGAGAAAGATCTGTTTGACACCTAAACAGAAATCCTGCAAACACATAAACTGGCCACCCTACTTTCTACTGTAAGAATTTTTGGTTCTATTCTGGGAAATCTAACCATTTATATTTCCTTTCATGGCATTGCCTGGCATATGTCACTCATTTTTCTGGAAACACATTTTTCATTTTAATGCTACATTATAGTACAGTAGCTTTAAAGTCACTTAAGTCAATAATTAGAATTACAAATTTAATCTAAAATTCAACCCCTAAGTAATAATTTTGATACAAATATTTCAAATGAGTTAACAAAAAAAATTATTAAATAATATCCATGAATGGACAAGTTCATATATCTTCAGGCAATGTAAGAGCCCAGGACTATTCTGTTTGGCAACTGACAGAATGATTTATCTTAATTTTGAGAAAACTCTCAACTACAAAAACATTAATGTGTAGAGGGAAGTATCTCAGTGTCATGGGAATAAATACCATAGCAATAATAGCTGCCACTTATGGATCACTTACTACACAGGACAATTTATAACTCCATAATAGAATCATTAAATCTTTATTACAGATGATAAAACTGATGTTCAGAAAGGTTAGGGAATTTTTCTGAGATCAACAAATAAATAATAGAGATTGTAAACTTGGTGGAATCAAAAAGTGTATGATTTTCTTTACACAATACCTGTTTACCTTATCTAAGCCCACATATAAGAATCACCTGGAGTGTGGATCTTGTCCTGGTGGGCAAGCCAAACAGAATTTCCTTTTCAGTCAAACAGTCAACACATCAGAGTTTAGGATCTTCTAGATCTCATCTTGCTAGTAATATTTTGCCTATATCTTCTCACACATTTACATAACACAAGAGTCTCATTCCACCAACTTCTAAAGGTTGATTATTTAAAGCACAGGATAATTTTTTAAAAAGTTGTCACAATCTTAAGTATGGTATTTATCTATGTCAATTTACAATAACTTTGACCCATGTGATGGGTCATTCAAGTTGCCTTTCAGAATTTAATTAAGATTCAAATTAACTTTCAGAATTCAGTGTTTAATCACAGGTAAGCATCATTGCTGGAGTGCTATTCTCAAAATACATGACCAGATAAAAATAAAATAAAAGAATGGATAAAAAGACAAGGCTAAGTACTGTGTTCAAGGACATATAACAAGGAAGTAATATCCAAAATGAGGTCTATCTGACAAAGGAACCCTGAGGCTGCCTTGTTCTGTCTGCTGATGTCAATCACATTTATGAACATAGATATAAAAATCCAAATACAATTATGAAAAATGGGGTTCAGAATACATCATAACAAAGTATGGAATGATAGATTAATGTCAGGAAATTCATTAATGTGGTTAAGTACATTGCCTGATTAAAAAAGATATGCCAGTGCAAGAGATGTCAAAGTTTTGGTAAAATTTAATACCATTCACAGCAACAACGTCAATGTTCAATAGTAGGGAAAAGATTTTAAATTATTACCTGTTCACTCAGGAGGTATAGGAAATCATTAAAAATCACCTCTATGGAAGCTATATAATAACCTAGAAGATGCTTAGTTATTATTTTCACTAGAAAAATCACTGTATGAAATTGTATATAAAATTACAATTATACAAGAGTAAAACAGAAGAGATTGGAAAGTATGCAAATCAAAATGCTAGAAGTGGTATGAAAATGTGCAAACATTGTAGTTGTTTCTTTTCTTCTTTTCAAGTTATTTTATTCCAATTCTTAAAATGAAAACTATAATCTAATAGAAACAAAAGACTTTTCATCATAACCAAAAAATGTGTCAAAGCCACTTTCATCTCTCTTCTGACTACTTATACTCATTTTCTCCTTCATCCTAGGGCAATTTGTTATAGCAAAAATCCATGCTTTCCAGAAATTTCAAATATTTCATTCTGCATATTGCCTGTATTTTAAAAAGATGCTTAGGCACTGTTTATACAAACTGGGCTTTAACAGTGGTCACCTGCAGAAAAGCATTTTATCTTATGTCATATCTAATCCATTTTAGAAATGAACTTAATTCAGAATGTGAGTTCTGTCAACTTGGCCTTGGTTGGGACAAATAAGTTTCTAGTCACAGAGATTAAATTAATTTCCTTTGCTCATTCTACAGCTCAAACCTCTCATGGCCTCACGACCTGTTAGACTACAAGTCAATGTCTGATATGTTTTTGCATATGTTCCTCAGCCTGTCTTTTGTAGACATTAGAAGAAAATTTTTTCCTATTCTTTTTTCTTTTTTAAATTTTATAAATCTACTTGAAACCTGAAACAAAGGATGTTGTCCATGGTCACGCATTTGCGCTAATGTCCGGAAGAGTTCCACAGACCTATTCTTTCTGGCTAGCAGGGACTCCAAGGGCTACTGGCAGCCATCACTTCCCCAACTACTTGATTCCAGTCTTCACCTATCAAACCTCATCCAGTTTTTCTTCTTTCTCTCAAATCTTCTTTTTTTTTTTAATTTTTTTTTAATTTTTCTCAAAAGTTGAATTTTAATACATAACAGAAAAAAACAAATTTTCAGAAGCTGTACACATTATTCACTGAAAACATTTGTTGAGGAAAATAGAAAAAAAATTGTTACAATCATAATTTTTCTAACTTTGCACAAAATTATAAGCAGATTACATTCTTCATATTAAACATCTTTATATGCACTTTCAATGAACAGTATATATATATATTTTTTTTATCAACTATCTCTCTCAAATCTTTATGTATATTCCTGATAGACTGCAGAGACCAATCCTCAGAGTTAACATCATATTTTAGAAAGTGTGGAGATTTTCTAGTCAAAGAAACAGAGATTTGAGCCACTTACTAGCTGTGTGACCCTGAATTAGTTGTGTAACCTTTCACAACATCATCAAGGTTCTAAATTGCTGAACTATAGAAGATCTGCATGAGACTGGCATACAGTGGGAATTCAAATTACTGATGCTGCGTAGTTGTTATTACTTAAATAACCATACCCAGAAGACTTAAAATGGAAAAGTAACCAGGTAGAAAGAGATCCTGGGGAAGCAATTTACCTGTGTAAATTTGGGTTCTACATGCTTTCCTGACACTAACTAGCTGTGTGACTTTGAGGCAAAACTAGTTTCTTGGGAGGAATCAGGTTACAGGATCACTTAGACGCCTTCCTGTCTATTGCTTTCTATTCTTTTGTTTTCTTTCTCTTTTAAATCGTACCTTTAAATCGTACCAAATGCACAGCTTTCAAACTTCCTTAAGAGAAATTCTCTGGCTCTAGTCTTTTTACCTGATATTTCTTAACAGCTGTCACTTCCTACACAGAGCTACGGAAGGAACTTGTCATAGCCTGGAGCAAGCATGGTATTTGGTAGTCTGGGTGCAAAGCTGAATGAACAGGGCAAATTCTCTAACCTTCCCACCTTGAACAGCAGCACCCCGTGTTTGCCCAGACAGCCTTTCTCCAGCCCTTCTATCTGAAAATCCCTCTATGTTCAACCAGTCACTCACATTCTTGTTACAATTTCCCCACGAGCCAGCAGCAAATTGGAGCCAAAGGGTCTGAGTGCTTTGTGCATGTGGGAGCCTTTGCTGCTTGGAAATCCCCAGCTGTCCTGCCCCAGTTCATCTAAAGCAATAAATGTGCCTCGTCAAAGCTCACTTGGGGAGCTGCAGCCAGTACTTAATCTGGGAATGAGGGAGGGGAGATCCCTGCTCACTGAAGCAAAAGCTATTTCTACAAATGGCTCAAAAGTCTCTTCCTAGAGGAAGGTGTCTGCCAGAAAGATCCCAGAGGCTCTACCCTAAAGGCAGGGCAAGGGCAGGCAGTGCAATCACATACCAGACAAGGAGAGATGGATCTTGGAATTGAAAAGTAAAGAAATAGTTGCATAAGGAGCTGAACCCTAGCTTGAACTCACAGATCTGGACTGCCTTCTTATATCACGAACTAAAAATGTACCCACCCTGGTTACTTGCAGAAGATCTCAAAGTGTACTTAGAAATAACGGTTACCATTTACTGAATAACTAAAATGATCCCAAAAACCTTATGTGGTAGATACCACTATCTTTCCTAGATGAGGAAAAAGAGGTTCCTTATGAGTAAAACTAAACATAGGAAAATAGTCTTAGAACAAATTTTCTCATTTTAAGGTGAGAATTTATATGCAAATAATTTATTAGAAAGGAGGTCCAAAGAGGAACCAGTAATGGGTTGGGAGAAACATAAGAGGGAAGAGAGGGAAAAAACAAGCCAAGGTGTGACCTGATCCACAGGAGAGCTCTGCAGGATAGATCTCACCTCAGTGGTTCTGCTGAGAGTGAGAGAACTAGGCTGATATTCCAGCATTGGTTGAGAGTCTCTAGCAGCTTGTTAACCTTCTAGCATTTCTACTCGCTGAAGCAGAGTCACAGGTGCAGACCACTAGCGGCAACAGAAGCTTGTAGTTAGGGGAGAGACAGAAACTACAGAAAGGGTCCATCCCAAGGAGGCCTGGGAAGGGCACCAACAGAGGTAGAATAATATACACATAAACAAAAAAGCAGGGGCTCAAACCCCTGCCTTCATCCTGAGTACTTCTGACCATAATTTCATTTGTTCCTGACAATGATGTTGAAAGAAAAGCAGAACAAGTATGTACTTCTTTCATTTCTTAACTGATCAGAAAAATGATGCACAGATTAAATAAGAAACCCAAAGTCATTCATGGAACTGGTGGTATACCATCCAGCACACACACTGATTCCCTGAGTACAAATCAATCTCTCTCTCTCTCTCTCTCTCTCTCTCTCTCTCTCACACACATTTCTCTATGATTCTGGGGCTCAAACCCAGGGCCCTGCACATGTTAGGCAAGTGCCCTATCATGAGCTATACCCCTTCCCCTAAACCCTTTCTCTTTTCATCATACCATGCGGCTTTCTGGAGCAGAGCAGAGAAGTGAAGTTGTACAAAGGGTACTTGAAGACATCCCTGCTACCAAACATTTCCCTCTGGGGTGCTTATGAGTCCACAATTAGAAATGTATATATTTTTTTAAACATTTATTTTTTAGTTGTAGGTGGACAGAATATCTTTATTTTATTTTTATGTGGTGCTGAGGATCTAACCCAGTGCCTCATGCATGCCAGGCGAGCACGCTACCACTGCATAACCCCAGCCCCAGAAATGTATATTTTTGGATTAAACAATGAATCTCCACAGGCCTTTGTTGACATGCTATTTCTGCACTACCTGCATTTCCTGGGCACGCACAGTATGCCTGGGAAGTTGGAGAAAAGGAATAAAACATGCTAGAGGAATTCACAGACCCTGAAGGAGCTGCCTTATGTTTGTACAGCTGTGACTATCACCAAAGCTCTTGAGGCCTTTCTTTTATACTAAAAGTAGCCATATGCAGCAGTTGGGCAAGGAACATTATTCTCACTCTACTGTTGAAAAAATGGAATTGAAAAAAGTTACACAATAAAGAGTAGAAGAGTTAGGAGAAGAAGCCCTCCATTGTCTTACCTATCTTGAAGGCTGTGCTATCTATGAAATTTCAAGTACAATATTACCACAGAATTCTCCATTCATTTCTTGATAATAGCACCTAATTACTCTTTGAAGAACACTCTTCCATTACGTACAATTTTGAGGGAATCAGAAGATTCACAGGGGAGGCCCTTCCACCACCATAGCATTGAGCTTCTGACCCTGCTGCCAGATCAGAGTATATTGTTGAAGCTAGATTTGTTCATAGAAGAGCACATGACCAAGAATGACCAATCAGCATTTAATAACTTCTAATTAAGCCAAAGTTGAAGGAAATGCTAACCACCTTAGACTTCACAGTTAGGTAAAACATTATATCCTCATTTTTAAAACAAGTTTAAATTCAATTAATTCCAATTTCAGCTAAAGGAATTTTTTTTTTTTTTTTTTTGGTACCAGGTATTGAACTCAGGGGCACTCTGTTAGGTCAGTTTAAGGAGGCCAAAGGGAACAAAGCATCAAGCAGCCTCCATGTATGAAAGAATGACCAATCGGACGCTGACACACAAGCAGCAAAGGTACCTCCTAACAATCAGTGGATCTCTCCTGACCAATTTTGAAAGGACACAGATCTCAGCAGGATCCCCTGACCAACCCCAGGGATACATGGGACTCCAAAAACCTCCTTTTCCTGCCCCAAACCCTCCCCTTTCTGCCCTAAGCCCATAAAATTTCTATCCCGCCGAGCATTTTCGTGATTCTCCCAGACCCGCTCTGTTGGACTGGGAGCATACATCAATAAAGCCTTGCTCAGCAGTTTTAATTTGCTTCTTTTTGGTCATCCATATCTGGCCTTACACGCTTGACCACTGAGCCACATCCCCAACCATGTTTTGTGTTTTATGTAGAGACAGGGTCTCACTGAGTTGCTTAGTGCCTTACCGTCACTGAGACTGGCTTTGAACTCATAATTCTCTGGTCTCAGCCTCCCAAAGTGCTGGGATTACAGGTGTGCACCACCGTGCCTGGCTCAACTAAAGGAATTCTTATAAATACTATTCTGTATACTTTTACATATACAGGTATATATATATATATATATATATAGCATATACAGGTATACCTATACATTTATTTATTTATACCTATATTTATTTATCTATATATAGCATATACAGGTATATCTATACATTTATTTATGGGCATATCATCAATATATTAATAGATTCTAATAAAGTAAAAAAAAGTTCTTTAAAAACCATTTCTTTGAGCAACATGGTGAAAAACAGACTCTGAAAACCATCCACTAAATGCAATGGTGAAAAGTATTAGATGTGGACTCCAAAGGCATGATTCCAACTTCAATTCCATAAGCAGAGAACATGGTACAAAAGCCAATGCCATCACTCACCAACTCTGCTACCCTGGAAATTTGCTGATAGCTCTGAGGAACCATCTCCCTTACAAAAGAAAGTCATCTGTTTGCCTCTGTCCCTCACTAGTTGTAAGAATTACAAGGGAAAAGATGTAAAGGTGCTACATAAACTTAAAAATGCTATATAGATATGAAGAGTTCATTACTGAGATCACAGACCTTATAAAACTACTAACCCTTTGCTGAAGTGTGTGCATGTGCATGTGTGCATAAATGTGTATTGTGAGAGTGTAAAAAGAATGAACTAGCACTTCAATGGTTGTGCTCTTTTGTAGCTCTTTAGCTTTAGTAAGCACTTTAAAGTATTCGTTGGTTTGCAACATGCTTTCTGGGTGGGTTCCCCCATGAAGCATCATAGCCAAAAAGCAGTAATAGACTTTGACAGACTCTGTGTCAAAGCTGTCTGGACTGTTCAATACAAAACTCAGTTCTATATGTACTTTTTCCATCCCCAAATGCAAATGCTCCTGACGGCTTGTCCTAGTGGCTTTTAAAGGTTCTGCAAAATGCATGAGATCTGTTAGACTCTGTCTCTTTGAAATCCAGGTTACTGACATCAGTAACCAAGAAGTCATCTTCTCTCCCTCAACCATATATCACATCAATCTGTCAGCCCTGCCATCTCCACTTCATCCTTCCTGTCCTATCAATGTTGCCATTTCCTCAGCTCAGTCCTAAATTACTTTACAGTGCCAATACCAGAATGGTTATCTTCTAAAACAAATATCTGACCAAGATATTTCCTAGCTAAAAACCCTTTGATAGCGTCTTAAGAAATCAAGTGTCAGTCCCCTAGCATACAAACCAGTTTGCCCCACCTTTATCTCTTCAGCCTCATCTCTTGCTTCTTCCCCATGTACATCTTATATACAAGCCACATCAAAATATTACTTAAAACTTCCAAAACTGCTAGGTTCTCTCACAGTTCTATGCTCTTGTACTTGCCATTTCTTCACCCTTCTCAACCTCACCTTCTTTGCCAGGAAATTTTTAAGTTGTCTAAAGAGAATGAACTCAAGTATCAGCCTCCTTGTAAAGCTTGTCCTGTGCACACAATTTCTTCGCTCCAGCCCTTTGAAGCTAAGATCTCTACATCATAGTCACCACAGCTAACACTTAGAGGAGGTTACCATGCTAAGCACTTCCCATAAGCTAATCTCATTTAATGTGCTCAACAACACTATGAAATATAGATTGTTTTTATTCCTATTTGATAAATGTGGAAAATAAAGCTCATGAACGTTTAATTACCCAAAATGTTTAATTACCCAAAATTACAGAAGTAATTAGTTAAAATGGGTTTATCACATTGTACTTTAATTATTAGTATGGCTGTTTTACTTGGAAAGAGCCTTGGGGTGACTGACTCTTTAAGGTCAAGATGTGTCTTCATTTAGTGTATCACCAAGTTAGCAAGGGTGAAACGTGAAGATAAGAAATACAATACCAAGTGGTAAGCAGAGTGCAATGTGGGGAGGGGGCTAAAGACAAGATGTCTTAATGATGCAAGAAAAGCAGGATATAAAAAGAGAGGAAGAGAGGAAAAGCAATTCAGGGAAAAGGAAAAAAACATTAGCAAAGGCAGAATGTCTGAGAAGCTATAGAAATTTCAAAGAAATGCTTTCCTGATTTTGTACTGCAGTTTAGCTGGTAGCCTGCTGTTCCCAGGAATGGGAGCCACACCCTCCAATGGAAGAGAAGAAAGCTCTATGAAATGCCCCAGTGTGGAAGGCAGTCTGCTCTCCAAGTTAATCTCCAGCCCAGACTGTGCTTCCCACCTTATTAGCTACACAACTGTGCACAGGTAACTTTCCTGAGTCTGTCTCACTTGAAATTGGGATAATATTGAATGATTTATATTCAGGGACCAACAGTTGAAAACAAAGGAGGTACCTGATAAGACTGGCTTAGTGAGAAGTTTAACTGTTTATCTATTCATTCAAACGTACAATGAGTAGTTTCAATTTTCAGAAGTTGTGCTAGGTCCTGGGCACAAATCAGAGTCAGACTCTGGTGTGCCTTAAAAGATAGTGAAAAGATATTTAACAAATGGTTGGCATTGGAAGTGTATTATGTTTTCATAGGAGACTTGTAGAGTACCTTAGAGTACAAAGAAGGTGGACCTGATCTGCCTCCAGGAAGTCAGAGATGACTACCTTGTTTAAGTTGAAGAGGTTATATTTAACTGGAACTAGGAGGATGAGTGGATCAGCCAAGTATAGAGGGAAATAGAAGGAGCATTCCAGGTAGAGGGAGTGGCCTATAAAAACCCAAGTATAGAGAGAACAAACATTTTCAAGGACAGAAGAAGCCACTCAATATATATGAAACATAAAATATGAGGAAAGTAGCACAGATAAGACTAAAATAAATAACGGGAACCAGATTTAGAATATCTATAGACCAAGTTGAGGAATTTGGGCTTTAACAGAAGGACAATGGAGAGCCATTGCAAGATATCAGTTAAGGAAGAGACATGATCCATTTTCACCCACAGGAAAGGTTTTCTTTAACAAAATAATTTCCAAGTCCCTTGAGTTTTTTCCCAAAGAGATTTCCTTAAGGGTAGGAAAAACTGCAAAATGCCTCTCTTATCTTAATCTGCCAACTCACTCTTACCTTCTCAATCTCTCTCTACTGGCAACCACCATCACCTTCTGGACTCACAGGGTACTGTTTCCTATTTAACGCACCAACCCAACTGGGACTTGGAGGGATATTGAAGCAGGATTTTACTAACAATGACTGGTAATAAAATGAAAATGGATATCTACATAGTCATCCTCCATGGAGGCCCTTGGCTTCTGTCATGATCCCACTATTCTTTCCTGTCTCTGTTTATACTCTGCCCAGGTCCATGACTTTAAGGTGGGCTACATACAAATGGCTCCAAATCCACATTTCTGCCCCTAATTTCTTCCCAGAACTCCAGACTTGTATATCCATCTGATTACTTGATATTTCCTCAGTTGTCTAACTGACACCTTCAATTGAATTCTTAATAAACATCCTGAACTCCATGTGGTTAAGTTAAAATTTTTCATTCTATCCCTTCCCTAAAATCTGTTCTCCCCACCACCACCATCTTTCCCATCTCTATAAATAGCACTTGTTATTGTTACCAGATATTTTTCTTGTTTATGTTCTATTTCCCCAAAGAGATTAAGTCCAACAAGTTCAGGGTCTTTGCTTGTTAATTCTTCACTCTGCTCAGCACAAGTACAGTAGCTACGTAGCTGGCACACAATAGAAGCTCATGAGTAATCTTATAATGAATACATGAATCTTCAAAGAGACTTCCATATGAGAATCTTCCTCCGCTAGCTCCTGACAGCTTCCAAGTGACCGAGATTTCTTCACTATTTAACAGATTCCACCCCACAGTGACCTATTTTGGCTGCTTTGACCAGATGTGCCTACAGACAGTCATCAGGGGCTCAGTATCTCTCCTTCTACTCAGGGGTTAATGTGATTCACACTGAGAAAAAGTTTGCCTTTGCTTTGTTTTTTTACAATACTGGGGATTGAACTCAGAACCTCCCTCCTAATAGGCAAGGGCTCTCCCACTGAATCACATTTGCAGCCCAAGATTTGTCTTTGATTCTAATTATTTCAGTAATGAGGGAAGGAGCTACCCTCATACCCAGAAGCTCTCATTCAATTTAGGGAGATAGACAAAACCCTCATAGAGGGAAAGTGTGTTGCATCCCTGACAGGAACAAACAGACCTCATATGGGGTATGAGAGCAACTATGGGACTGTGAAAAGAAAGTCACACTGAAGTAAACATGAGGTGGTAGTGAGGATAGTACTGAAAGCAGTTACAAACTAAACAAAGCCACATTGGTGAGGGACTATCAGGAAACTTCAAGGATGGGGAAGAGTGGCCTATGTCTAAAGCTCAGAGAACCTAGGTGGAAGAAGGACAAGCAACACTGGGATTAGAGAATGAGCACATTTCCTGAACCCTGAGTCAAGACACATGGGAACTGATAAAGCACAGGGGTCCAGAGCATGAACTTTGCCATCAGAAAACCTGTTTCCATTCGATTCTATCATGCCCTACTCTTGGGACATGATATCTACAGACCAAGTTGAGGAATTTGGGCTTTAACAGAAAGAATAATAAAATTATTTTGTTAAAGAAAACCTAAGATTTCCTGTGGGTAAAAATAGATCATGTCTCCTCCCCAATTGATATCTTAAGAAAGTAAATTGTCCTTTTCAAATTGTATCCAAAATAGAAACAGTGCCTATCTCAGAAAGCCATTGCAAGCATTAAGTGAAATGATAAATATAAAGTTTCTGGAACATATACAGTATTTTTTAAAAGGTTACATATTTTCAATATTATCATTTTCTAAAAAACTGCTTTTCCTGGTTTAAAATTTGCTTTGAACTCATAAAAGAGTATGTAAATTAATTTGCTCTGGTTTATTTAATAAACCATCTTTATTGAAGGTGTAAAATAAAAGTTACTCCAGATTCATATAGAAAATACTCAGTATTTAGTATGCAAGAAAGGAGAGCTAAGTGCATTGAAAGTTAAGAGAGGTGAAAAGCTAACAGTAACTAAAACTTACTGAACACTTAGGAAACCTTAAATTGTGGCCAACCATAGGTCAACACTAGTTCTTCATTGCCCTGTGATCTCTACATAAAGAGCCAAGCTGAATGAATGGGATCACAAAGAAAATATTCCTTTCACTTATTTATTCAGCTTGGTTCTTGATATTGAAAATGTATAACCTTTCTTTCAGGCTAGAAGAAACTCCTCTGAGATTCTGATTTGCTCTCTTCTTGGCTTCCTCCAGCCCAAAAGAAGACAAAATGGGTGAACGTCATAGTAGAGAAGGAATCTAGGATATTTCCAAGTAAGAGAAGACAAATAAGCAGATACCATGTCAAAACCCAAAATCCCAAGGACAGGAGATACAAGTTGTGCTCTGCTGTCCATTTGGAACTTGAGGACAGCAGTGAGAGGCAAAGGCATAGTAGTCCTTTAGCAGCCAGGGTGAGATTCATCACACCATCAGGTTAAGCAGAGGAGAGCCTGACTTGACGTTTCCAGAGATAATGATCCTCCCCTTGGGCCATGGGACACCCTGTGACAGGATCAAAGCAACATATAGATGAGTACTACCAGGAGGACTGACTACACAGATTAATCAGGACCACCCTCAGCACCAGTGAAAAGGGCAGAGAGTTAATGGGAAGAGGGCAGGAGAGCCACCAGAGACTTGGAGCCACCAAAGCCTGAGGATAGACTGAGTTTACTGAAATAAATTTTGGCCTCTATGCCAATGTCAGGCAATAGCATTGCTGTGGAGATGAGGACAGCCAGAGGTCAGTAAAGGGCTCCCATGTGGTGAGCCAGGCCCCTTTTGCCTGCTGCTACAGGCAGCCTCAGCCCCAATTTCACACTTAGAGAAGAGCAGGGAGGATGGGGATTTCATAGAGGAGCATTATCCAAAGAGATTTCCCCATCCAGAAGCTATTTTCTAACCCAGAGAGGATTCATTAAATTCCAGTAATTCCCAGTAATCAGAAATTCTGAGACCACTCAGTCACGCCTCTTTCCAACTTTTCAATGGCAAGGGGCTTTTGAGGAATAATAAATGAGCAATAAACAATAAAATCACCTATTCTTTGAGAATAAAATATTGACCCTAGAACATATGCAATACATTATCTCTTCTTTGCAATAGGTCTGTGAGCTGCACACTACTGCTATCCATTTTGCAGTGGAGGAGACTGAAGCATAATGAAATTAAGCTTCCTGAAGTCAATAGCCAGAAGTCTTGCATATATCTGATGGATGTCAAAGACACTCAACAGCTTGGACTAAATTAAAGTTGAACTATGGAAGGTATCGAATGTCACTCTGAACTCTAGGCTTCATTTTGTAGAAATGGCGATAGATAAAAGTTTTCAACAGGAAGGAAGATTATTATATGGGAAGTTTAGAAGAATCACTATCATAGTGATGTATGGAAGAGATAGAATAAGTAGAGAATGATGCATTAGAGCGCAGATAAAAGGTTTGCAAAAGGTAGAATGAAGATTAAAATGCAAGCCTATTTGATGTAAAAGTCAGTGAGTTTTCCTCTGGGCCAACCTGTCTCCTGAGTATGACCTCCAAATTTAGAAGCAAGACAATCTGGTGTCTATCACCTATTGAGTTATGGGAGATGTATCAGTATAGAAATAATATTAAAATTGGTTGGGTCCATGCCTTTCCTAAATATGAACATCCTTTTAAATAAATGAGATTCCATAAAATTCCAAGACAGACATCATTTCTAAAATTCCTGATACTAAAAAAACATCATTTTCATCATTACTATAGTATATGTTTCAATTAGTTTCTCTCACATAATGTAGCATAGGAATTTCCTCAATTACTTTTAATCTTTAAAACACCAAAGTCCTATTTAAGGTCCTCAAATTTAAATAATTTATAAAAATCTTATAATCATTTTGGAAAGGTAGAAAAATATTTTTAACAGTTGACCTAATTACAGATATGTCAAGAGAAATGAGTATTAGTAGTTATTAATGCAGCCAAGACATACACATCTAGAATTATAAACAGGAAAACAAAGAATAGTGATGCAATAATCATTTGGTTCAATGCAATCCAATTGAATAAACCAATATTGAATATTTACTTTATGCTTGGCATTTGCTAGGAATGGGATTACAAGAAGGCTTGAGATAAAGTTTCTATCTATTACAATTCAGAAATCTGTGTTACTATAGAAAAGAACATGGTTTTATATCCATATCAACCTGCCTTTGGATCAGGCTCTGTTTTGTAGTGGTGCATGTCCTGAGGCAGATCACTCAAACACTCCAAGCCCACACTTCTCCCCCTGTAAAGCAGCCAAAGTAATATACTGTACCTAACCTGAATGGTCACTCTGCAAATCAGTATCAACGTACATAGATCAATAAATGTTAAGCAGCAGCTTCAACACATTAGACTCATTTAGAAACTTCTAAAAAATAATTCTCTAATGGGAAAGTTATATTAGAGAGCAGCAGAGTTGTGCTGCTTTTATTCTAAGAGCTTCAGGGGGATTTTTAAGATGGGCATTTTTAAGAGAAGTGGGCAGAAATTAAAGTTTTTTTGCCAGTCATATAGTAAATATTAGCAGCCAGTCCAACTAAGAAAAGAAACTAGCCACTTATCAAACCAACCACATTCTCGAATGTTGTATTATTTAATCCTAACTATAACTTTTTTTTTTTTTTGGTACCAGGGATTGAACTCAGGGGCGCTCAACCACTGAGCCATATCCCCAGCCCTATTTTGTTTTATGTAGAGACAGGGTCTCACTGAGCTGCTTAGCGCCTCGCCGTTGCTGAGGCTGGCTTTGAACTCGCGATCCTCCTGTCTCAGCCTCCCTAAGTGCTGGGATTACAGGCTTGAGCCACCGCGCCTGGCTAATCCTAACTATAACTATTTTTGTATTTTATTTATTTTACAGACAAGGAAACAGATTCTTGTGAAGATCAGATCATCTCCAAGATCACATAGCTAATAGAACTGGAATCAAATGCTCCCTGTACCCTGTGCTTTGCATCCCTTCTCACTTTCAGACCTCTGAAGATGCTGAAATAAAGGGCCTTGAAGAAAGTGCTCCAGAGCATTTACTAATTTGAGTGGAATTGAAGGACCCGGCTGGATGTCATGGGAGTACAGAGAACTCAGCAGGATTCAGAGGGCTTTGGGATAAGGAGGGCAGGGAGTTGCAAGGAACATGGATGGGTATGAATGGGACCCACCTGCCTCCAAGCTGTTTCTGGACTATTTGTAAATGGATGCATCTGTAAAGCCTCTTTCAAAAGCAGAAAAGAGAGTAAGTTTGGTTTTTGTTTATTTGTTTTGGTTTGGTATACAAGCCTAGCTTCTCCAAATGTTTCCAAGATGCCACCTTCTGAGCCCTCCCACCATCCTAATCTGTCTCTGAACATCCTCCTTCAAAAATATGCTATAGTCTTAAAATCATATCTCCCAGAAATTGATGCAATGATCTACGTTTATGGTCAGAATGTAAAATGAGCTAAAAGCAATATCACCTCCTTCACTCTGAGCATCAAAATTAATGCAGCCTAAGATGACATAGGTATTTTGCTTTATTTTTAGTAGTCATGCATATTCACTGACCCATGGAGTACACATGTTTTATTTAAGAAACACAATTTTAATTGACCAAAAATTCTGTGGTCCTGTTTTTTCCAAAATCATTGAGAGATACCCAATAAGAAGGCTTTATATTTCAGACTGTGACCAGGGTTAAAGAGGTTTCAGAATCACATCATTGTTTCCTAAACAGAGATGACAGCTAAAATGTTTTCCTTTCAATGATTCATAAGGAATTGAAGAACAAATCCATCTTCAGTGTCGCTGCTCTTTTCTTCATTTATTTTCATATGTTTTCTTCACAAATTGAACAGAACTTTAAGAGGCAAGTTCTCAAGGAAAGAAAACTGACTAAAATGGACAGATATCCCAAGAAATATTCATATTGGGATCATCATTTTAAAAAAAGAAGTAAATTAATCACTCCATAGATCTGTGTTGCTAGCTTTGTATTTCTGAATTGAGGCTTTGTGAGAAGATTGTGTCAAGGTTTATTGAAAAGGCTTTGAAATATTAGGACTAGCCAATGAACAGGGACTGTGGCTCCTCTTAGGGCTCTGCCTTAGTAATAGAGTGAAGAGGATGTTCTTTGTCTCTTACTGGGGTTTCTATAAAAGTGCACCAAGAACCTGCATTTTACAGAAAATTAGTTTCATGATCTATAACAACAAAGACAAAGGAGGTATAGAAATGTGTATACAAAGGAATTAATTATAAATCCTCAATAGTAGGAAAAGATATGAACAAATAGAGGGTGAATAAGGTTACTAAATTAAAGAAAAGCACTTAGAACCAAAAGAGCCATTCCCCCTATTATATTCAGAATTAAAATAAATATAAGAAACATTCTTTAATCAGACCAATCATGCACTAATTTTTTGTCAAGCCCAATTTTTAAGAATTGAACATTTATGTAGCACCTGCTCCTGCCTGGGAGGTAGCAAAGTATTGGGAATACCAGGAAAAATGAAGCCAGTTTCTCGACCTTCTAGTAGCTCCTAATTGAGAATGACATAAATTGAGAAATTATGATACATATAAGAGCAATGGCAAGGGAATTGGGGCATGGCTCAGTGGTAGAGCATATGCTTAGCATGCATGAGGCCCCAGGCTCAGTGTCCCCCAAAAGAAAATAAACACTGGCAGGCAAATATGCCCAGTATTCTGAGAACATTTAAGCAGAGATAGGTGATCCACAAATAACACCCACCTCATCCACACTTTAGACCAGCTTGTCTCTTTCAGTTGGGTCAAACCACATACCTTTTCTTATCCTTTCCTAAAAATCCTTTAAGCTGCACCTTCCATAAGCATATCCCTAAGTTCCTGTGCTCTGCAGTACCCAGGAGAATTCATTCTGCACTTGCTAAGCATTCCTGCATGGGCTGCTTCCCAAGCAAGATAGCCAAAAGCTGTAGCACAAGCTCCAAAGAAATGCTGCAGCTCCTGAATTATTCAGGACACTATTAAAATGAGACTCATGACTCACAGGGCAAATTAATTTTAATTTTTAAACAGGCAACATTTTAAACTGTTCATTTACTTGAAATGTATCCATCCTGGCATTTTTTATCATCAGAAGAGTAAGTAAAGCTCACAGTGGAAAGAGAAAAACGAGCTGGCATGTTCCTAAACTGGTCCACTCTAATGTCCAGGGAGAGGCCCTGCAGAATGAGCAAGATCACACTGCCTCTTCTAGGAGGGTACGTATCTTGAAACTATAGTGTGAGTCTCAGAAGTTCATTGCTGGAAAATCCACTCTCCCTCTGCTTTTGTCATAGTGACATGCGGTCAGGAACCTGAAATTCCAGCATCATCAGCCAGAAAGCTTTCATTCTTCAGCCTATTTCTATATAAAAACAAGAGGAAAGCGGACCCAGTGGCCTAAACTACTGAGCCCTAAGCATAATCCTCAGAAGCATATACATGTTTCCAGCCCAGGGATTATGGCATCGCTGTGTGTTCTGGCCCTTGTAACCCACAGTTGCTCAAATAAGCTTTACCGTGCTGAGCCGAATGTCATAGGGAAAACCCTTTCCAAACAGGGAGTTTCTTTTGTTATTCTTTTTCCTCTAGACTATTTCTGTCCTCAAAGGCTAGGGATTGAAATGCCCTAGAAATGACCAGTGACCCCAAGAACAAAATAAAATCATCACTGATGCCTGAACTTTGCCTTGAAAATGACTCCAAATTCCAACTCTCATCATTCAGAACTTGCATTAGGGCAGCTGCCAGGTATGAGCTGAAAATGAGAATGCCAAGATACAGTTGGGCTAGACTGGCCCCAGGCTTTCTCCCTCCAACCCAGGGCTTCAGCTACTACACTCCATGGTCTAATGGAATCTGAAAGTCCCTCAGATGCTCATGTGACCTCTCTTCCTATGTTTGGCCTTCCTAATTGCTGAAAATCACAGAAAAGAAAAGAATGTTTTCAAGACCCCTCACTGTGGCCCCACCATTCCAATGTCAACTTACCTATGTTATAACAGGATTTAATTTTTTCAATAAATTTATTAGAAAAAATTGTATACTTCTTTCATATCTGACAAAAATTGAGGCTGAACAAGATATATTAGTAAACTCAGGATCACACAGACAACCTGTGGCACTACTCAGATTTCAATCCATGCCTATCTGACTCTAAAGTTCTTGTGCTATTTACTGAGAAGAATTTGGGCAGAGTCGGGGTAGACTCTGAACAAGAAAGGAATCATCTGCTCCACAGCTCTAGTGTGGTTCTCAGCCTTTGCAATGATCTCTCCTGACCCTGGTATAACTCACCCCTGTATAAACTGCAGTTCTCGTTCCTACCCATCTATCTGATCACAAGTTCTCATACTCACCGAGTGTCTTCCCCATGTTACCACAAGGCTGATGGATATTCTTACATTTTGGAAAGAGCCCCAGGGGTCAGAAAGATAGCTCTGTTCCATTCTATTCTGACTCTCTTAGTTGTGTCTCCTTTCCAGAACCCTGGCTCTAAGTCTGGTCTGTCACCTCTCTTACTCAACACTTCCCTAATTAGTCTCTCAGCCTCCTGCCTTTCCCCTCTTTCAATCCATACTCCACATCGAGTTCAAAGATATGGCTCGAAAATGTAAATTTACATGTTATTAAGCCCCTCACCTAATAAGAAGGGTGTTAAGTTCCTCCACATTCTGCCCTCTGACTCCATACTTACTCTTCACTGTTCTTTGCATCTCACCTTCAAACGTACCCCCAATACTGCCATTTTCCATAATGCAGGCACTGAAGCTTTCCAAATACAGTGATATACATGTGCACAGGCACACACACACACCCCCCTCCAATTAGTGAACCCCTAATCATTTTTCAAAACCTAGAGCAAGTGCATTTTTTTCATGAGGCCTCCCATGGTTTTTGTAGGAAAGTTTATCACTCGTCTTTGGAATCCTACTGGGATTTTTTAAAGATACTTAAATTATAAAGCCTATTTGATATCAGTCTTTCAACTCTTAATATTATACTCTGTGTTCCTTTAAGAAAGGGAGACCACATGTGATTCATGTTCAAGTCCCAGTTGCATATAACAATATTCAGCAAATTCTGGAGAAATGAATTAGTTGAAAATAAATAGTTTAATGATTAATCTCAGGTAATAAAATCAGGGTATCTTGAATTTTACTCTCCATCAGTGGTTATTTCTGAGTCAAACTGTCTTCTGAATATTGTTTTCACGTCTCATCTAAACTGTTTCATGTTTGGAGACACAAGCTGACTGGCTAACACTCATCTCAACCATGTGGCTTTATAGCTCATGTAAATTAATAAATGGCTATTCTGATTTCTACATCAATCATCTGTGAATGTGGTTAGTTCATAAAGAACTCATAAAGAACATTCATGAGTTGGATACCACTCAGAACCAAAAGATGTTCAAGGAGCTCTGCCCAGCAATGTGAACAGTGAGCTTTTTAGACTGAACCTGGAAGAAAGTAGAGAAGCTTCTCTGAGTTTGGACTTGGTGTGATGTAGCATTTGCCCTATTTGTGCATGACATGATCAACTGACTATGATTGGCTGAAGCTCAGCTACTGATGATTGGCTGAAACATGGATATCTGTTACAAAAAATATACTCCTATGTTTTTTGCTGACTAAGAAAATTGCACTTTGTTACACAAGAACTCATGGTACAGAGAAGTTTCAGGCTTATAATAGCTCCTGCATATTTAACATGGGTAGGAGTACTGGTATAAATAAACATGACCCTGCCTTCAAAGGACACCAAGGTCTGGTGGAAGAGATAGACACTTATATAATTAAAGATAGTAAGTGGTGCTCAAGATGTTTCACAAAGAGTTGTGGGAACACAGAAAGATACTGTGTATGCACATAGCAGTTGCGCTGGGAATGTCAGGAAGACTTCACAAAAGAGGTGATGTGTGAGCTGAGTCTAAAAGGATAAACAAGAATGTTTCAGACAGGGAAGGGTTTTCCAGAAAGATAAATAGCTTGGGTAAACGTGCTAAATAGCGAAAGAGCTCACAGTAGAGGGAAGGATATAAGCAGATCTCTTCTGAGTTCAAGCTATAGGAGGTGAAAAAAATGCAAAGGAAAGGGGAAATACTTTCGGGTTCTACTGAACACTTAAAGGGCAGTAATCCTCATCACAAGAACTAAGCCACTCAAAATCTGTTTTGTAGGTTTTCTCAGCAAAGAAAAATTGATCAAGACATCTCTCATTTCTAATGCACCACATTCATGCAGTTGGTTTATTTTCTTGTGGGGAACTGCTCATTCTAGTAAACAAAAACCTCCTCCTCTAAGACCCACTGTCTAGAAAGACTTTCCACTGAAAAACAATTTGATTCATGTTAATTCTTTGTACTGATGGATAGACACTAAACATTTGGCTTATCATATTTCTTAAATTGCCTCTGAACACTAAATATAAAGGTTGTTAAACTTTTCTTTTTGTTGGCACCAGGTTGTTAAACTCTTTATTAATGTCTCATATAGCTTTCTACACCCTTGAGTTGAAGATTGCAAGTAGATAGCAAAGAAAAAATAAACAAAAATAAAACCCCGTGCTTGCATAGCACTAACCATGCTCTAGTTATAATTCCAACTGCCTCGGGCTGGGATTGTAGCTCAGCGGTAGAGCGCTTGCCTCGCATGCGTGAGGCCCTGGGTTCGATCCTCAGCACCACATACAAAGGAATAAAATAAAGACATTGTGTCCATCTACAATTAAAAAAATATTTTAAAAAAAATAATAATTCCAACTGCCTCACAAATGTTAACTCACATCACTTTCCCTGTAGCTCAGTGAGGCAAGCTCCATTGTTGTCTTATTTTACAGATAAAGAAGCTGAGGCTCAAGAGCTTGCTGATAAGTGTTGAAACTAACTCAGGCAGAAGATGCCAGACTTCGCTCTTAAGCACTATGATATACTACCTCATGATTCAGTAGCTAGAATTCTGTCATTCTGTGTGTTCAATGCTTTGGATAACTTGTGTCATTTAATCTTAATGACATCCTATATTATGAATTAAAAGCTGAGGCTTGAAGAGAGTAATTTACCCAATGTTGCACAACTGTTCAGTGAACGAAGTTGAATTAGATTTCAAGTCTATCTGACTTAAAATTTATGCCACAGTGTCTGAATCTGTAAGTGCTAGGGATTTACCCAAGAAGGAAGAGAACTAGTTAACAAGGCTGACGGCCTAACTTCCCTGATGACATTACTTGAATTTTAATGCCTATATCTTATATATTTGAAAATATCTGAAACTGAGACTCTTTATTAAATAGTGAGTTTTGTCTGTATCCGTGGTTTTCAAGTAGTGCTCTCTGAAGGCCCAGAGACTTCTGCACTGTGAGGAAGTTCAAATCCTCCACATAATTCCTTAAAACAATCAGCTTTTGTTGCAGTGACAAACCACTTAGATCTCAGGGTTTTGCAACAACCAATTTTATATCTCGTTTATCTTATGTGTGGTCTGTACCATGGCATTGCCAGAAGCAGCATTTCCTCCAGTCAATAATTTGATAGCTTACTAATCAATCACAAACTCCTACTTTGCTAGCTCATTTGATCTAGTACCTCTATATTCAACCTCATTAGGATCATCAATGTAATGACCCTTCCACCTTCTCTCTAACCAGTAGCCTTCTACCGTGAAGACCTCAACCCAGATTCATAGCCCATGATATTATCAAAGCTCGTAGTAATATCCTTAACCCTCTGGCCTCAATAACCCTCAATTGTGCTCATCCCAACCCTGGATGAAGTTAACCATCTGCCTTCTCATCTAATTCATGAAGCTGAATTTGCTGAAGAGTATGACCTAGAAAATTGCTTTCATCATATATTCATGATCACCAACACCAAACTCAGCATTGCTTCACAATGTTACTTCATTCTTTCAAGAAGCTCAACTTTCTCATAGATATCATACTTCACCCTTATTTATAATAATTGGCCTTACCTTGTATTTTATTTTAAAGAAAGAGATAGAGAGAAGCAACCACCTGAGTTGCTCCCATTCCTTCCCTTCATCAAATCTACAAATCTTTGCCATTTGTCTTCCCTTCTTCTTTTTTTTTTAAATATTTTTTAATTGTAGATGGACACAATGTCTTTATTTTATTACCTTGTATGTGGTGCTGAGGATCGAACCCAGGGCCTCACACATGCGAGGCAAGCGCTCTACCGCTGAGCTACAATCCGAGCCCTCCCCTTCTTATTATAACCATGAAGCATGACTTCTACTAGCAATGGTGCACTCTTCACATCTGGATTCCATTCTCTCATGTCCTCATTTCATCCTACTCTCTCTTGGATCTTCTCTCTCCTCTAGTGGATTTTTACATCATTATTTATATGTTTTCATACTTTGTTTATTTTAAAAAAACTTTCTTTGTTCTCATATTACCCTCCTCTAGCTATTGCTCTCATTTTTCTTCACAGTAAAACTTACCAAAAACCTAATAACTACTTTATCTAAATGGACATGAACAAACAAATATTAAGCACCTTTCACCATATCTTATCTATGACAAATGTTCAATAAATGATTGCATTGGTAATAAAAACAGAAAAAATGTAATAATTGCTACTGACATAAATTTTCTTATATACCAGCACAGCTCTTGGCAATATAAGAAGAGTCTCTATTTTCCCCTATGATAATGCTATGACGTTGGTATTCATTTTATTCCAATTTTAAAGATAGAGTATTTGAAGCTTTAAAAGGTTAATTTGCCCAAAGTCACACAATTAATAGAAGGCATGGCTACGATTTTCTTACCAATCTGTTTAGCTCCATAGTCAAAGATTGTAACCCTGAAACTCACCCCATCTTCTATTGCTTTAGCACCCCCTACATACCCCTATCTCCTAAGAAAAGAGCTTTTACAAGAGGTAGAGGAATGCCAGGAAGCATTCCTGTGAAGTTTGACGATCCTAGCACCACCTCCATATTCCTGGGGATCTCAGCCCATGGGTAGATCCACTAGAAAAATTCCAAGAAAAAAATAGTTTTATGGGGAAAACATATTTAACTCACAGCAAACAATGGAGAAAATCTCATGTGGAGGGTTAAATATGGTAAAAGAGGCTCTAATGAGAAGAATTTAGTTTAGAAGGGAGGCTAACTCCAAGAGTATGGGTTAGGGAGAGAAGGAAGTGGACAAATGGTTTACCTTTTCAAATACCCACTAAGGATGCACCTTTGGGGAGGGGATAAATTGTGAGAATCATTGACACAAATTCTTAAGAGGACATGAGATGATGAGATATATGTACTCATCCCACTGTGACCTTGATGTAAGTTTTAAATAGCTCCCATGAGTTCATTTAGGTAAAGCACCCTTCACAGTCCCCAGTACCTAGTCAGAGATCAGCAACAATGGCTATTACTATTATGATTCAGGATTCATCACAGAGTGGTTATTGAATAAATGGAAACTGTCCTTGTATAGTAAATTTTTAGAATTATGTATGAGCAGAATCACCCATGCATCAGAGATGAGTAGAAATAGCTAACAATTTTTTTCATTCTTACATATATTTTATTTATTTGATTTAGTTATATACAACACCTACCACAAAAGCATGGAACAGAACCCACTCCAATTCAGTCCCCATCACTTCCCCCCTTTCTTGTTCCAATCTCTCCTCCCTCCACTCCACCAATCCCTCTTCAATCCATCTACAGTTTACTTTTTAATCAGTGTCTCATGGATACACCCAATGCCAGAACTCACCATGCCATATCTATGTATACACACATGAAAGTTTAGTCAGACAGTAGAATGAATTGGACATAACTTTCCTATGTTCATATATGAATTCACCACCAGTTAACTCCATGTCATGTCCAACCACAAGAATGGGATTCTAATTAGAATAAGTTGTACTCCGTGTATCTATAATATGTTAAAATACACTCTACTGTCACATATATCTAAAAAGAACAAATAAAAAATAAACAAGAAAGTTTGGTCAGATTCATTCCACTCTTCTTCACTTTTCCTATCCTTTCTTTCTCTTTCTCAGGAGAAGGAAATCCCTTCATTTACTCCACTGATCTTTATTTTGATGAAATTTACTAAATGAAATCCCCTTCATTTACTCCACTGATCTTTATTTTGATGAATTCCTTCTCCTTTTTTTCCTTTCTCTCTCTGTTTTTCAATCCCCCCCCCCTTTTGAATTAGCTTTCATTACACCTTTGATTTTTGGGGAATGACACATTTCATTTAGTTTGATACTCTCCAGTTTCATCCATTTACAGGCAAACGCCATAAAGTTATTCTTTATGGTGGAGTAATACTCCATTGTATTTAGATACAACATTTTCTTTATCCATCCATCTGTTGAAGGGCTCTAGGTTGGCTCCATAGCTTGGCTATTGTGAATTGTGCTGACATAAACATCGATGTGGCTGCATCACTGTAGTATGCTGATTTTAAATATTTCAGATATATGCCAAAGAGTGGTGTAAAGCACTTGCTCTACCAGGCTATTAAACTACTCATTCAGTTTTCTCAGAAACTCCTCAAAGAAGATACAAATATTATCCATACTTTTAGGAAAGCTAAGTAGCTTATAAAAGATCAGGCAGTGAGTAGGTGTTAGAGGCAGGATTGAACTTTTAATCATCATCCCATAATGATCAATAAAGGTATTAGATATTATGCAATCTATTTCTTTAGTGCCTATAATGCTGGTTTAGGAACATTAAAAAGTCAGGAGGATGGAAAGGAAGGAAGGAACAGGAGAGGGAGGGAGGGGGCAAAGGAGAAGAAAAGAGTGCCAACAAAAACTGCATTTACTCTAGCTCAACATAAATGGAGGAGTCACTGGATAAGAAGCAGAAGGCATTCAGTGAATGAGGCAATGAACCCACTCTCCATATTAAACCTGACAGGGTGACTGGCAGCGTTGGAACCTCCTCCAAGATGTTTTCAATCAACCGGGAAATGTCAGGACCAAAGGAAAAGCCGAATGTGAAAGAATGCCTCAGAAGTGCTTCCCAGTAGATAACAAAAAGTCAAGTGGGGAACATTGCAAGTTAAAACACACTGAGTATAAAATCAGAACCAATATGAAAAGTGTAGCTTGAATGCTTCAGAAGCCAGACCAAAAAAAAAGAAAGAAAGAAAGAAAATTGAGGAAAATGTGGAAGACTAAGTACATCTGCAAAGGCAGGAGGAAAAATAAATCTCCAAGGTGGGGAAGGGTTGCCTATCCTACTGTGTATCAAACATTTAATTCAATATCCACTCTTTGAGATATGTTAAATATTCCCATTTGACACAAGAACATTGAAGCTTAGAAAGGCAAAGTAAATTTTCCAAGGTCATTCAGTTATTATAGTGAGTTGCAAGCACAGGTACTAAGGATCAGAGCATGAGAAATCTTGACTTATAAATCCATAATCTTTTCATTCCCAGGGATGAAAAAAGAAGTAGACAGATGTGGAGAGCATGCCCAAGAGGTTTAACAAGGAGAAAATGGCAAGGAGTCTCAATCCTTTTCTTTCCTGCCAGATGGTGTGAGTTCTCATACCTCAGAATCACAGTCGTATTTTTTTTATATTACTACTTGCAGGATATTCAGCCTATCACAGGTCTGTATCAGGTACTGTGGATCCTTCTCAGGTTACTTGAATCTTTTTTCCATTTTTGTAGTTTTCATGGAAGCAAATAAAAGCACATAAGTTAGGGACTGGGACTGGTAGAAAACACACACACACACACACACACACAAATACACACACAGGAAAATACATTTCCTTTTCTTATTTAAAGAATGCTAAAAGAAGGCCTCACAGAGGAGGGGGAAATTAGAGCTTTCTCACTATAATTTTATCAACAGGTGTCTACAGGTGCCAGTTTTATTACTCATGCAAGGCAGGACTTTTCTATATCTAAAAGAGCTTCTTTATGTTGCACCACATCTTCTTACACTCAGAGTTTATATCACTATTTTGGAAGAACTTAATCCTCTTAGGGAATATTTGTAGACATCATGAACATCATGATTATCTCTTTCTCTCTAACTATCTCTCCAAAACTGCAGGGCCTGTTCTTGCAATATTTCACTCCTGATAGCAAATTCTTTTTTGGATAACACTCTGGACAGGAAAAATAATAGAAAGTCCAACTCAAATGACTTAAGCAATAAAAAAATATTATTTCTTAAAACCATTCATATGAGTCCTAAATAAGGTGGTTCCAGGGTTGGTTAATTCGGTTACTCAATTTTATTAAAGACAGGGTTTTTTCCCATGCTCAACATATTGGTTTTGATCTCAAGGTAGCTCCTGCTATAAAGATTCTCCTGTATTTTTCTAGGTTCCCAAATAAACACAATAAAGTATTCTTTTTAGAAAGAAGGAAAACTTTCCTAGAGTTTTGTCACTGGACTTCTTGCCTTGTTTCAGTGGCCAGGATTGTGTTGCAAGAAATTTAGGAAAAAGTAAGCTCAATGAGAGAGTGTTGTACTATGGATTCACTTCTGCATCCACCGAATTCACAATATCTGTTGTGGATTATATTTAAATGACCTATTTAATTTTATAATATTGTAATAATAATAACAGTGATAATATAGAATATCTATTGAGAACTACATTCAAATGGCCTGGGATTATTTTTCATCCCCTCTTTTGGGACCTCAAGTGAACAATATTATAATAATAATAAATCTACATTCATAATACACTTTTATCATTGTTCCATATAGAGTTGTTTATTCATTTATTAGTGATGTAATAGAAACCCATGGACTCACGACTGAAAACAAAAGTTAGGACCTACATCTAACCTATGGCCACTCCCCCTAACCATTTTCATTTCCTGTCTAACTTCATCCAAGATACTCATGCTAATGAATTGTATCATTAGTCCCTTGATTTTCTTTTATTTATGTAGTTTATCACGTGTCTGCATATTCAAAAAACATTTTTACTTTATTGTTTTCAACTTTGCAAAAATAGAACCAACTTACAAGTAATATTTGGGAATTTACTTTGAACTTGATATTATATTTGCTAATATTCACCCACATTTTTGCTGATCATCATAGTCTATTCACTTTGACTCTTAAGCATAGTCCACTCTGCAAGTGTGTTCTACTTCCCTGTTGATTATCACTTGAGCCATTTCACATGTTTACTATTGTAAAAAGAGCTGTTGTAAACATTCTGGCATCACTCCCACTGTATGCATGTAAGAGTTTTTTGTAGGCATTTACACTTCTATGTGGTTTTGCTGACTGTCTTCCAAAGTAATTGAACCAATTTACATATTTAATAGCAATTTCTAAGAGAATGAGAAGCTCCATATCACCCCCAGTATATGGAGCTATAATTTCCCTGGTTCCATTTTCTTCTATTTGTGCTTTCCTTATTGATTTGCAGATTACACCCCACACACACACATACATGTGCCCGTGCACACACAACCCTCTTATGTTTAATCCAATCCCTTTATTATTTGTCCCTGTTTCTGGGTAAGTAACTTAATCTACCTCTTCTTTAATTTTTCACCTATAAAATAAGGTAAAATACAGTTCTTACCTTATAGAGTTGTTTTGAGTAATAAATGAGTTAATGTAGAGAGGTATCATCCTTGCATAAAAGGAGGACAATTAAATACCATGTCCCTGAAGTGTCCCTCTTCATTCCTTAGAATCTAGCCAGGTTAAGAGAACAATGAGAATGAGTCTGGGCCAGAATGTACAAGTAAGTATTATCTGAAAAGGCACAGGTTTTCTTTCATGTATAGTGGGAATCAGAAAAATTAATATTATCTGTAGAAAGCTGCTTTCTTGCGTCCCTGCCAAGTTCCTTGAGATGCTGGTCATACAATGGGACAAAGTAAGAAAAATTAATGCTATTTCTATAATTTCACCTATAAAACACCCTCCTGGAGTGGATCAGAAAACTGTGGACAGGGAAGGGCTTATTCAGTTGCCTGCCACTGGAAAAAGCATGGTGGAGTAATAAAGGCACTATTTTCTGGCAAAATACCATGTGAAACAGATACATCTGTTCACCAGAAAGTTCATAACTACTGGACTCTCTGGCAAAGCACCTGCCCAGCCTGTCACCCCTGGGTCCTCCCTGTAAAAATTTCTCAATAAACCTTATGTCTTATATCCCAGCTCTGGGTCTTCATTGGTATCTTGGCCACCTATCCCTCTGCTCTAGCAAAACTGCACTGTGGATGACAGAGCAATTCAAATAGTAGCTGACATACAATTAAAGTGTTAGTTCTCATTATTACATGAAACTTGCTATGTGCTACATCTTAAAATACCTTATCTCATTTACCTCACAAAATCCTATGAGGTGTTAATGTTATCATTCCTACTTTATAAATAAACAAATTACAACTTTAAAAGATCAAATAATTTGACCAATATCATACAGGGAAAAAACAGAGGCTTAGAGGACTTAAATAATTTGTTAGTAATTTATGACTGATAAACAGTGGATACTGTTTGTAAGCCCCCAAACAATCTGACACAGAATGTCTGTTTTTAGCTATACTGCCTCTTTTTTTCACCACGAAACTGAAAAACTCCTGTGAAATTTTGCAACAGGAAAAAGATACTGAAAAGTGACACTTTGATGTGGAACTGGAGTTTCTACCTTTCAGAGCAGTTAGTGAAATTCAGGGTGGTCAGTATATATAGTGTAAAAACTAGCACATAATATGTAGTTAATAAGTGCTAGTTACAATTATTATTTTCTCATAATATCTCACAAAGTCATTGTGACAAGTCTACTACCTATTTCATCAATGGGAAAGTGAAGCTCCAAGAGGATAACTTGCCCAAGATACTGTGCTATCAGACTACTTATAGACCTACTTATTTGCCTGATTGTAAAGTCTACGTATATCTTACAATAGAAATGGATGAAGTTCTCTCTGCCAAAAAACAGAGATTATATAGCCTTTGTGGTAAAATGCAAATGTGAACAACTCCTATTATTAGAAAACGGCCTAACAATGATGGAAAAGAATTAATTCAAATCCCAAACAAACTGGTCTACCTAGAACATCTCACTTAAAAGTTTTATTCTTATTTAAGAGTTAGGTTACTGTTTCCATGTTATATACAGAGAAAGAAATTAAGATATATTTAAGGCACTTCAATAAATATATGCACACTAGAGTAACTATGATAAGTATCAGAAATGGTGAATATGAGTCTTAGAATATCAAATCCTGTGGCATAATATTCATTTTTTAATTATCTCCTTTATACTCTTCCCCTCTACCTACTTAAATAATATGAACACTTTCCCATATTTGAAAGGCTTTGGGTTGAAAGATGAATTTGATTTGTTCTGTATGGCTCCAGAGAAGAGATCTGAGACCAATGTATGGGGCAATACTATTATTAAAACAAACTAACATTTATTGAGTAATCACTATCCCTTAGGCACTGTGCTAAGTACTTTATGTGAATTATCTCATCGAATCCTAACAATGATGCAAGTGGTAGGTTTCATTCTGTGAGTGAAAAAACAGAGGCTTAGAGGGATTAAATAATTTGTTAGTAATTTATTACTGACAAACAGTGGATACTAACTCAGGATTGCTGAAGCCTAAAAATGCATATTCTCTACCACAATGGCATATGTTTAAAAAGAAGAAAAGCATTGAAGCACAGCTGTCTGAACAGTGTCATGTCTCCATTGACAGAGGTATAAAAGAAAGGGCTAGGAAACCATTTGACTGGATTCAAATTAAAGTGATTTGAATATTTATTAATTCAACCCATATCTATTAAGTGCCTACTATATAAAAGTCACTATCTTGTAAGCTAGGGATTAAATTAAAGGCAAGATTCTTTTCAAGAAATTGGATTTAAATGTGATTGAATACTAAACTGAATGATTCTTTAGTTTCTTTAGCCATGTAATTCTGTGATTATTTCCTTTATTTCAAATAAAGCTAGTAGTTCCTAAAACAATGAAGGAACTTGTCAATCTAGCTAACTGATTACCCTCTTTATCAATATTTTACTCACTCTCCTAGTCAATATGCTAAGTTTAATTAGCTTCAATGCGACTCATAATCAAGAAGTGAAATCCAGGCATTTCTACAGTTTTTAAAACTGATGCTGAAATCTCACATTGTGATGTAGAGTGAACTGCCTATCTGCTACGTATGTAGTTATGTTCTCACTGCTATTTCATCAAGGATAGGAGATAATCCATTTTTCTGCTTGAAATCATCATATCATTTCTTGTCTTCAGGCTCAATAGCTTATATATTTTGATAACAAGAGATATATAGATATCACTTTTGTTTCCTCCATTTTGTTTCCTCCACATTGAGATATTTCCCCACTTAATGACTGAGCACATTGAAAGGAGTAAGACAAGTGCCAAATTTCCCCTAACTCTTTTATTAAAAGTCTATTGAATTTTTCAAATATATACTTGGGGAAGATTTTATAACTAAAGTGCTTTTGAAAAAAATAATTCATGGTCATTTTCACATTATGCAGTTTCTGGCAAGGATGTATTCACAAAGATGGATGTTTCCATAGTCATTAGATTTTATTGATTCTGTGCATCTGATAGGAATGTGGCAATTGATTATTACAAAGTTGGGCAGTAAGCCTTATGATCCAATTTGTGTTTTGTAATTTAAGTATACATTACACCACAACAGTAGAAGAGCAAGGGAACACTTTATGAGGCAGTGAAAACAGGCTTAAAATCTGTGGCTTTGCATCAGATTGGTCCATAGAGCTTATAACATTCATGGGAGTCTCGACTTTCAGGTTTTAAACTCAGGAGGTCTGGTGTGAGCCCAGACACCAGAAATGCATTTGAAGCCCAGCGCAGTGGTGCACACCTGTAATCCCAGCACTTTGGGAGGCTGAGACAGGGGAATAGCGAGTTCAAAGCCAGCCTCAGCAATGGTGAGGTGAGGTGCTAAGCAACTCAGTGAGACCCTATCTCTAAATAAAATACAAAAATAGGGCTGGGGATGTGGCTTAGTGGTGGAGCACCCTTGAGTTCAATACCTGGTACAAAGAAAGAAAAAAAGAAAAAGGAAAGAAATGCATTTGAAGTCTCCTCTTCTAGAGGCAAACTACTGATTTGCCTAAGAGGATCCAGAGTCCGTAGCATGATCAGTAGAATCATAATGTTTAAGTATTACATTCAACTCTCATCTTCCAATCACCTCAAGACAATGTTTAAATCATTCTGAACTACTTGCGGTTTCTTGACAGCATCATGATTTTGCTTGTGATGTCCTTTTCACTGGAGTAAACTTTTCCCTTTTATACTCGGAGCGTTATATGTTCCCTGCTAGGCTGTGAGCTCCTGGAAGTCAAGGCCCATAGCCTATTCATCTTTTATCCATAATACTTGGACAATAAGCTACTGGTGGTGGGTGCTAAATTACTATTTATTGAATGAAAAACCAAGTGAATGAATAAGTAAATGGCATCATGATATATGCAGTTTTTTAAGCCTGTAATCCCAGCACTTTGGGAGGCTGATACAGGAGAATTGCGAATTCAAAGCTGGCCTCAGCTAATAGCAAGGTGCAAAGCAGCTCAGTGAGACCTTGCCTCTAAATAAAACACAAAATAGGGCTGGGGATGTGGCTCAGTGGTCAAGTACCCCTGAGTTCAATCCCCAGTACCAAAAAATAAAAATAAAAAAAATTAAGCCAAAACTTTGAATCCTAGACTTTTCTCTGATGTTCAGTCGCCATAGTCATGAGGTTACCTATGGATTCCACAGCTTTAAGATTTGTTTTGATACTTCGCTCCTGTCCTTTCCCATTGCACATACATAAAATTTTTGTCTGTGAACTACTGTCAACTTTATGCTCTTTTATGACACCACATGGTCTTCAGTCAAGTCTAAACACCCTGTCGTGCTCTCCAGGGCTTTTTATGCTCTGTTTCTACCTGCTTTTAGGCCCTATTTCCAAGATTACCATATCCATAACTCATCATCCACCCACATAGACCACTCAGATCTTCAAGATGGGGCCATTATCTCTTACCACTGTGTTTTCATGTATATTTTATGTATATTTTTTCCTTCTCAAAACCTTCTCAGTCTGGATAGATTCTACTCACCATAAAAAATTCAGCTTTCCTGGAATTTTTCTTCAGCAAATCCTCTCCCTCCTAAATCCATGTGTTTGTTAGCTTTTCATCACTGTGACAAAAACACGAAAGAACAACTTTGAAAAGCTTTTCATGGTTTCAGAGGTTCAGTCTATGGTTGAACAACCTCGCAGCTCTGGGCCCAAGGTGAGGCAGAATATCATAGCAGAAGGGCATGGTAGAGGAAAGGTGCTCAGTTCATGACAGCAAGGAAGGAGGAGGAGGAGGAGAGGAGGAGGGGGAGGAAGAAAAAGAGAGAGAGAGAATGCAAGGTGCCAGGGACAAAATATAAACTCAAAAAATATGCCCCCAGTGACTTACTTTCTCCAGCTACACCAACAGTTACCACCCAATTAATCCATTCAAGTGTATCAATCTACTTATTAGGTAAAATCTCTCATCATCTAATTATTTCACCTCATTTTTGCTTTGGGGGACACCTCATAGCCAAACATAGCAGTCTTGCTAGTTGCATATCCTCTTCCAGCTTCCCATATGTCTAGGCTCAGGTGATTGCATGGATGACTGTCTTATCTGTCTTTCCAAGTAGTCTAAAGAATTTGCAAAGAAGAAATTCTGGCACATTGTGTAGACATATTTCATGTGATTCAGACAACTCTACAAGTTGTAACTGTAATGTAACTCAACACTTTCCTTCCATCAACTTGTTTAAAATGCATTTAGTTTGATGATATAAACATAGTTTTCCTTAAATTAATATCATCTGGAAAACATTTTAATGAGAGATGTTTATATTATAATAAGAGATGAAGTTTCAGAATTAAAAATCAAGAGATATTTTATCAGGAAAATGTCTTCCAAGAGGATTTTTGTAGAATGCACCTGCAGAATTGAAGGTCTTTCATAACCTAAGCACTGTGCTAGACACAGAGTACACAAATATAATTCCTATCCTCAAAGAGTTAGCAGCTGAATTTAATTATTAAATAGGAACCAAAGTATCAGTATTGATCAATGCTGTTTAAGCACAAGTGTGCTCAGAAACAATTTTCATGGAGTCATAGAAATTTAAACAAACTGATATTCTCTGTTTCCTCCTTTTCTGATTGTAAATCCCACTTGATTAAAAAGATGCCTTTATAAGTACCTTTAACTCATTTATTCATTCATTTAATAAATATTTTCTGATCATGTCTCACATCAGGTACTTTGTCAAGCACATATAGTTCAAAAATCACAATAAGATACATACTTTTCCTTAGGCTATTTATAATAAAAAGAATTAAGTATAATAAACATAGTAAACCTAAAAACAAAGTAAACTCTATATAACTCTACATAAAGATCAACTGCTAAATGAAGACAAGATTTAACAGAGGTCTTGAGGAAACAGAATTTGCCAGAGATCCATTTATTAGAGGCAATGTCATATAGTTTGTTTTTACTGGACACACTAACCAATAACCTCCAGCTGCACACACACAATTAGTAACTGATAAAGGTGACAACTTTCCTAAAGATAGGTGCTCTGGCATTTCCCTCACTAGATTCCTATGGATTATTTTCCCAGGGTCTTGACATTTTTATTTATTTTTGGTTGTCAAATAATAAATGTATATATTTATGGGGTACAAGGTGAGGTTTTGGTATATGTATACATCATAGAAAAATCAAGATAATTAATATATTCATCACTTCACCTACTTATCTTTTTAAAAATGTATTTAGTTGATAAAAATTATATAAATTTAGCATGTATGTGTTATATGGAAATATACACATATCGTGAACTCATGTAACTAATACTGTGAAGGCTAATTAACGTATTTATTACTTCACATACTTATTTATGTTCTATAAAAACACTTAATATCTATTCTCTTAGGAAATTTTGAAAATACAATACCTTGTCATCCACTGTGGTTACCATGATGTACAAAGTGGATAACTTGAATTCATGCCTCTTATTAAAATTCTGTGTCCTTTGACTAACATTTCTCTAATCCCTTCCAACTCCACCCCAGCACATGGTAACCACCATTCTACTATTTTCTTCTCACGGATCAGGTTTTTTTAACTACACAAATAAGTGACATTTTTTTCTTTGTATTTTTCTTTCTTCTGGGCATTTAAATTTTTAAAAAAGTGTTCTTCCAGAGTAGATTTCTAAAGAGAGCCAAATAACAAATGATCTTCTCTATTTTACTCAAATTGACTAAAGATTTTCAACAAACCTTTGTATATGTGTGAGAAACACTCAACAAACTATATTAACTATATGTTTTTCCTATGCCATAAAACCTTTGACTTGAGAACAACCTTACTTTTTCCACATTTTGCAAACTTGGGTCCTCCAATGCCTTCTAAACATTAAAAAATGGGAGTTATAGAAGAGAAAGCGTCTCACAAAACTTCTAAAACATAGATAGCATCTCAGTAAACAGTAGATCCACATCTTTTAAATTCTCAACTGAGACAAGTAAGGAGAAAACTCGTGCAATATACCAATTTGGAATTTTTTTCTTAAATTTGATCTTTCCAACCACAAATGTGATATATTCACATAATAACAAAAAAAGGAAAAAATAATAATAATCACCATGGCTGTAATCTAGTGAACACTTTGGGCCCTCCATTGTGTTGTACATGTATTATCTCATATAACTTCATCACAACCTAGCAAGGTATGTATCATAATCACCGTCATTTTACACTGAAGGAAAGGGGGTAGTATCTAAGTAAAAACTTAGGATGTATGACTGCAAATCTGACATTTACTCATTTTCCACAAGGCTGGCACCACTTCGTTTACTTGCTTATTTTTCTTTTTAATTAATTTATTTACTCATTTAAATATTTTATTACATTTTGTGCCAGGGACCTTACGAGGTAAGACAGACAGTCTCTGCCCTCACAGGATCTGCATTCTAGTGGAAACAGTAGATATTGCACAACTAATCATGAACATTATAGTATAACAAAGGAAAAGTGTGGAGTGGTTTAGGAGTTTATAACAAAAGGGCCAAATCTAATCTGACGGATCACAGGCTTTCCCAAACCATCTATGTCAGCATTATTTACACATAGATGAGTAATACTATTTCTGACATTATATGTTATTTTGGTCTTTTAATACTATGTCCTGAGTGTTCCCTGAATAATAAAATATTTGTTTTAACTGCTCACATAATATTTAGACATGGGAATGCATCCATTTATATAACTATTTCCTATTATTGGGGACTTTGTTATATTTTTCTTTGTTATAAACAAGAATATATAACTTTGTTGCCAAAAGCTCTTTGTATGTCAGATAATTTCCTTGAGAAAAAGAATTCTAAAACTGGAAAGTTGCAAGATATCTGGAGTATTGTAGGATTTTGAAAGAATATTTGCTAGATGTATGAATATATAAATGAATACTAATAAAGAAAAATTGTCACCATTTCAATGTGAAAGACATGTAGGACTGTTCTAAGAGACAGGAATGTGTGTCTAGCCAGTTCTTATTGACTGAAGTCCAAATTTTCATTGTTGATCAAAAAGGAAAACTAACACTATTAGAATCTTCATTAATTATACCTCCCTGTGTACTTTTGTACAGAGCTATATTCCATCATTAGCCTACAAGATCCTTCTTCTCAATCATCACTGTCTGGAAGCAAAATTCTGCATGTCATACAATCAGCAACAGAACATGTCAGTTGGGAATCCCATGCATGTTCTTTGTCTCCCACACCAAGGGAGAAGAGCTATGGAGACCAGCTATACGACCACTCACACCTTTCCTGACTACTTGGGTTCCAATTTTCTCATATGAAAAAAAAACTGAGGAATAACATCTCTGGCTTTGTGGCTGTTAAAATATTGAAAGATTAAAGATGGAGAACATCCACATGCTGCAGCCAACTGTGCATGTGGCACTGTAAGATCCTTCTCTGTTTGATAAAATGTCCATAGTGGTGGCTTGGGTAGCATTCAATTCATTTGTCAAGAAAAAATATGTGAGGAAAGGGGACAAAGAATAAGGAAATGATGGCTAAAAGGCACAGAGTTTCTTCTTGAGGTTATAAAAATGTTCTAAAATTGTCTAGAGTTATGGTTCCACATATCTGTGAATACACAAAATACTATTAAATTGTGCTCTTTTAAATGAGCTCTTTAAAAAATAGTTATTAAGCTAAAATATCACTCTAGTCAGACAGATTCTGGCCTATGTAAAACTATATTTTAATTATTGAATAAATATTTACTAAGCACCTGCTACATGATAGGAACTATTCTAAACAGCAAGGATATAGCAATGTATGCACCAAATAAATCCCTGCCTTTATGGAGCTAAACAGGCCAAAAACATATGAATATATAATAAATAAATACCAGGTATAAGTATCATGAAAAAAAGAGAAAAAGTCCAAAGACTATTTTAAGTAAGGTGAAGAGAAGACAGTTCTGTGGAGGTATCATATAAATGAAAACTGAATGACATAAAGTAGCAGCTGAGGCACAGAGACTGGTAAATACAGTGGGCCTAAATAAAAAATAACTGTGTCACATTCAAGGAATGGGAAAATTGTCAAAAGGGATAGAGCTTATTGAAATCTACCATCTCTAAGTTTATGCTATTGCCAGATTTAATATTTGCTTCTTATCTGTATTCTTATTATAATCCAAGTTCTTTGCCTATTTCACAAAATGGCACAATTTCATCAGAAATACTTTTTGAATTATAGTACCACTTTGGAGAACTTTTGATATAACCAAAACTCACAATCTTGGAACTTAGAGCAAAAAGATAGCAAAATTCCTAACAATCATCTCTCTTCTGTGGGAATAAAGAGATCTCTTTAAAAATTCTTTCAATGAGCTTCATTATTGTCATGTAACACATACATATATGTTTGCATATGTGTAAATATGTATACATATATATATTGCAAAACAGCTTGTTTAAAATTTTTATTTGCCCAAAGTTAATAAAATTTTAGAAACATTTTTTTCTTTAAACATCTTTTAATTTTTTTGATTAACACATACTTGTTCCTATTCACAGGGTACAGTGCAATATTTCAATACATGTATACAATATTTTCTAATTCAATTAAAGTAATTAGCATTTTACTTTCCTTATCATTACTTTGAAGTTCTCTCTTCTAGTTATTTCTAAAATATATAATAGATTATCATAGACTATATCATCACACTATCCTGTGGAATAATCTTGCTCCAGTGTTCTACACTACAGGTTGAGGACATAGTTATGACTTATTAATAACTATGTTTCAGTAGTTGTTATCCAAACTTCCACTATTCCTTTTCTCTACCCTCACGCTCCCATTAATCACTATTATGCATTCCAATCACATTTCTGAAATACCACATATTAGAAAGAACATGTAGCATTTCTTTTTTGTATCAGTTATTTCACTTATCTAAGTTCCATTCACTTTGGTACAAATAATATCACTCTTTTTGTTAGTGAATGTTATTCCATTATGTGTATATGCATCATTTTCCTTATTCACTCCTCCACTGATTTTTATCTAGGCTGATTCTATATGTTAGGTATTGTGAATAGTGCAACAATAAACATAGGTGTTCAGGTGTCTCTTTGATAGGCTGATTTCATTTCCTTTGTATATTTCCCAGAAGTGGGATCACTGGACGATATGTTGATCTATTTTTAGTTTTGTGAGGAACCTCCATACTGTTCTTCATAGTGTCTATGCTAATTCACATCCCCATTGACAGCATATGAAAGTGCCTTTTTCTCCATATCTTCACTAGCACTGGTATTTTTATTTTGTCATTTGGATAATAACTATTGTAACTGGGGTAACATGATATCTCATTGTGATTTTGAATTGCCTTCCCTGACAGCTAATAAAGTTGAGCAGCTTTTCGTCACTTTATTTTCTATTTGAATATCTTCTTTTGAGAAGTGTCTTTTCACATCCCTTTCCCATTTTAGTTGGATTATTTGGGTATTTTATTATTATTCAGTTTTTCAAAGTTTTTATATATTCTGGATATCCATCCTTCTCAGATTTATAGTTTGCATTATTCTCTCCCAGCTGTGGGTTGTCTCTTCACACTGTTTCTTTCTTATGACATACAGAAGTTTTTTAGTTTGATATAATTCCACAGTCTATTTTTTTATTTTGTTTCCTGTGCTTTGAGAGTCTTATCTAAAAATAGCATTGCCTATACCAATGTCTTGAGGTGTTTTCTTATGTTTTCTTCTAGTATTGTCATAGTTTCATGTCTTACAATCACAAATCTTGTTTCTCTAGTCATTGCTTATATCTTACAGTACATTTTCCTCCTTTCAATAGCCCTCCTACCATTCCTTTAGATCATCTTCCCCTTTCTACCAAATCTCCTAATCTAAAGCCCACCCAACCCCATTCCCATGCTACCCCCATTCTCATGCTAAAAGTCACAATTTTCTTTAAAAATAAGATCACCAAAGCAGGAATATACACGTGGAAGGCAGGTTTTAATCTCTGGATTCAGTCTTACAGTAAAATATCACAATTCCTCAAACTCGAGAAAAGACAGAAATATACTGAAGAACTTCAATAATACTATGAATTTACTATTCTAACCTCCCTGACCAATGATAACTAACACTTGTGTTAGTGGTCCTTTCAGTATTCAGTGCTGGCAAACACACACACACACACACAACTACCATCCACAAACACCTTACTGGAAATACTTGAAAATGTGAAGTTATTCCTGAAGCCTATCAAAGGAAACAAATGCAAAATAGCACAAAATGTGGGACAGTCTTACTAAGGATTACACTTGCTATATTTCCAGTCTACCTGATATTAATCTAGTCTAAGCAAAGAAAAGGCAAATCCAACATAGGTTTTATAATCATCTTCTCAATAATTTCAGTCAACCCTCAGAGATAGATCTGCCAGCAGATGTTTCTGCTACACGATATTCATTTTTTATGAATAGCCTTAAGCTAGAAAGCAAATATTATACAAATACACACTTGGTATAAAAACAAATACTAGAATGGGAAATAATTCTCCTAACAGACCTTTAGCAATTGCCCAAATATATCTAGAGGGTCTTGGAACAAAACAGAAGACTCAAATATAAATCAATGACTTTGCAAAATAAAACAATTGAATGGGCCCACACCATCTTGGGTTCTCCCAAGCAAAGAGCCCACATCCAGAGAGAAAGATAGACTTTTGGGAAGATCTATGTCTTAAGGTACTTTGAAAAGGGCAATTATCTCTAAATACACAATCAAAATTAAGCACACAAGAAAACCCTAGATGGCAAAGGAAGTAACATCTTTTAAGAATAGATGATATAGAAACTAAAAGAGACTCCAGTTCATCATTATGTCAAACAGATAATCCTTTAAAAAGTGCTTGCCGTTGTGATGTTCTTCAAATACCCAGATTTTTAATGTGTTTAAATAAACCATTGTAGAAGGCCAAAATTCAGTCCTAACCTCAAAGAACAAGTACTACAAACTATATGGGTGTAAGTTATATGAAGATAATTTGTGACATCCCCAAAGACAACTGGCTGTCACCACTAGATGATCTCAAGTGGAACCTTGCTAAGATCCTGCATAAACCCAACAGCTCAGTAAGGACAAAGTACCCATTATAAACCAATGCTTTTGGGGGGATTTTAGAAAAATCATCAGAGTGTCTCTCTTACATGCCTTTCCTGCTATAACATAATCTTGGCACTGGAAAGGTAAGGCATGAATAGCAAAAAAAAAAAAAAAATCCAGGATTAATTTGACTCGTCTTATTCTGGTTGTTGTATGCTTCTTTCAGGATTTTTCCTGCCCAAAAGCCACACCTTCAAAAGCCTCACAAAGCCTCACAAAGCTATTTAATTTTGTATTTCTTCCTTGGAGAATCTCAACTATCTTTCCAGGACTCCATATACTAAAATAGTCATTAAAGAGTTTTGCAAGCAATAAAACTTCTTGAGACATGGCCCTTAATTTTCAGGCAAAACTTAACAAATAAAATTTTCAAATAAAATTTAGTCAAACTTTTAGATATACTTCAACTTTATTGGCCAAGGTCCCCCTCTTAGCCTAATGACAATAATATCAACTCCCTTTGAAATTCACCAAACTCTTTTTTGTGATTTAATAATGAACCAACCATCTAAGAAAATAACAAGTAATCTTGGATTCTATTCAGATAGAAGTAAATAAATATAGTCAAAATACTGTAAGTACTCATGCAGTATACTCAACAGATATAGACAGCCCTCCTCAAAACCTGTCTAAAAATTCTGGCATGATCTGAAATTTAAAGAAAGTCATCTTCAAAAGATATCAGGTAAATAAAAAGATATCAGATATAAGATATCAAAGAAAAACATTCCTTATGTCTACTTAAAAGATTTTGTCAGGTTGTGTTAACAACTAACAAGAAAGTAAAATTTCAAGAGATGAGTCCTTGGATCCATCCCATGTATTATAACAAAAGAGTCACAAATTATCCTCAGAATTAAGGTAAACTATTCCAACTGGAAGCAACAAGTTAAGAATTCTTAAAAATCCTCTGGAAGCAAATTATCCTCAGAAAAGTGAGAACCCAGGATATTTAGATCAAACTGACAACAGCATAATATTAGACATCTTCCACCCAAGATCTTTGGAACCAGACCATCTAGATACCCTGAAGCATAGAATAGCACACTATCCTTTGTCTTGTACTCTTTAATTTTTGTCAATTTCCTGCCAATTAACTGATTTTCTCTGATAGATTTCTGCTAAAAGATCTTTGGCATAATAGTCATGTTGAATAGATTTTCCTTAACTATATTTGCCATTTTGTTCTACATAGAACATCCAACTCTATCATAAGACTAACAGACTTTGCTATATATCTAACCCACACTGACTTGGATTTGCTATACACCACTCAATACTTCATAGAAAACTGTAGTCACTAATTCATCTGTACCTTTCTGGTAACTAAAATATCAAAACATTATTGGATTGAATTTATAACAGCAAAATAATACTATAAAATTGATAATTATACTATCAATAGAAATACAAGTAGGACAAGGGTAATAACAAATGTTAAAGCTATATTTTCTTCCATAGGCCTCTTGTCCTCAGAGATTTTCCAGCACCCTTGCAGAAATTACTTAACTCCACCTAGAGAACCTCTCTTCCCAAAGGAACAGATGATGAGTACATTCCTATTTTTAAATATCTACTTCCCCTGCCAAAAAAATAATGTGTGCTCCAATTGGGTACTTTTATTTGAACATCAAATGCTCCTTTTTAACATATATAAATTGCATTTGTTTATATTGGGTAATTGGTAGAGATTTTCAAGTACTCATGATCACTACACCTCTCATATTTCACATCTCATTGAAAGGCATTCCCATGAATTTCAAAAAGAAGTCATTATAGGCTACTCTAAGGCACTGCTCAAAGTAATCACTGATTCACTTCTTATACATACCATGTTAGAAATTATTTATACAATGCAGATTATGCAAATAGAAAATGTGGCAAAATACTTATCATTAAACTTATCCAAAGTTACATATTCTCTCATTGCCCAAGCCTTAGTAAGTAGGTCAAAACATTTTATCTTAAGCAAAAATAAACAAATAGCTTTCACTTTCTATTAGCTAACTATGATTATACCTATGCCATTTACAATATTTCACATTTAATTAGGATGAGCACATTGTACAAGCACAGGTCGTCTCTCAGGCCACAAAGCATTAAATAAAATTGATATTAAATATTTAAAAATTTGATATGATTCTTCATAGCTTATCAAATAATAATGGAATGAAATTAGAAATCAACATGAAAAAATCCTACAGAAATTATATAAACACATTGAGATTGAAAAATATACCTTTGAATGATGAATAGGTAATAGAAGAAATCAAGTGATAAACTTAAAAATTTATAGAATCAAATTAGAATAGTTGGTACAACATATCAGAACCTCAGGGACACAATGAAGGCAGTTCTAAGAGGAAAGTTTATAGCTATGAGTGTCTACACAAGAAAATAAAAAAGATACCAAAAAAAATCCTAAATATGCATTTCAAGGCCCTTGAAAAATAACAAACCAATCCTAAACCAAGTAGAAGGAAGTTAATAATTAAGATCAGAACTGAAATCAATAAAATTGAGAATAGAAAAATAATTCACAATAGCCAAACTGTGGAACCTAGCTCTATGTATGACTGACTGCATGTATGTTGTGATTCTATATCACTTACAACCAGAGAAAAGAAATGTTATCCTCCATCTGTGTACAATGAATCAAATTGCACTCTGACATCATGTAAACCTAAATAGAATAAATAAATACATTAAATATGGAAAAAAAGAAAAAGAATACAAAGGATCAATGTAACAGAGAATTGGTTCTTTGAAAAAAATAAATAAGGCTGATAATCCCGTAGCCAAACTAACCAAAAGAAAATGAAAGAAAACCCAACTTAATAAAACTGGAGATGATAAAGAAGTAATCCTCACAGACATCTCAGAAATCCAATAGATCATTAGGAACTATTTTGAAAACTTATACTCCAATAAATCAGAAAGCCTAGAAGAAATGGGTACATTTCTAGACAAATACAATCTGCCAAAACTGAATAAATACATAGAAAATCTAAAGAGACCAACAACTTGTAATGAGTTATAAGCAGTAATAAAAGGCCTTCCGACAAAGAAAATCCCAGGTCCAGATGGATTCTTGGATGAATTCTACAAAACCTTTAAAGAAGAACTAATGCCAATAGTCCTCAAATTATTCCATGAAATAGAAAGGGATGGAACATTTTCAAATCCATTATATGAAGCCAGTATCACACTTATACCAAAAGCAGATAAGGACTCATCAAGGAAAGAAAACTACAGACCAATATCCCTGATGAACTTAGATGCAAAAATTATTAGCGAATCTTAACAACATATTAAGAAGATTGTACAACACAACCAAGTTGGTTGTATGCCAGAGACGAGAGGATGGTTTAATATATGCCAATCAATAAATGTAATTCATAACATTAACAGAAGTAAGGACAAAAATCAGTTAGTGGTTTTATTGAGATTGATGCAGAAAAGGCCTTCAACAGAATTCAGCACCCATTATGATAAAAACCTGAAGAAACTAGGGAAAGAAAGAACTCAGTATTATAAAGGCTATATATGAAAAAACCAAAGCTAACCACATAATAAATAGGAGAAAACTGAAAGCATTTCTTTTAAAATCTGTAACAAAACAAGAATGTCCACTCTCATCACTCCTATTTAATATAGTACTAGAAATTCTAACTAGAGCAATTAGGCAAAAGAAAGAAATAATATGGATAAAAATAGGAAAGGAAGAAGTTAAATTATCACTGTTTGCAGAGGATATGATCCTATACCTAGAAGATAAAAAAAAAAAAACTCCACCAAAAGAGTACAACAACTGATGAACAAATTTGACAAAGTATCAGGTTACAAAATCAAGATAAAAAATCAATAGCTTTCCTATATACCAACAATGAATCTTCTGAAAAAGAAATCAGGAAAAAAAATTTCTTTCACAATAGCCTCAAAATAAAATACCTAGGAATAAATCTAACCAAGGAAATGAAAGATCTCTACAATAAAAACTATTGCACATTGAAGAAGATTTCAGAAGATGAAAAGACCTCCTATGTTCACAGATAGGCAGAATTAATATTGTTAATATGGCCATACTATTAGAAGCAATATGTAGATTAAATGTAATCCTCATCAAAATTCCAATGACATTTTTCACAGGGAAGGAATAACTTCTGCTTGAGCTCCAGCAAAGATGGGCCAACTCACACCTGACTCTAACACAGTGATGGGTAAAACCCTGTTATCTGCAGCATCCAGGATAGAAGATTCTGTGCCAGAGGAAGGCAGCACCCACAGGCCCCACAGTTTCAGACAGTCACCAAGTGCTTTGATAGAGCACAACATAGGATCCCCAGCAGTGGGGAGCAAATGCACAACAATTCACAGCCATCAGCTTGAGAAGTTCAGATAAAGGCATTCCAACTGACAACCTACCCCACTCATGGGTTGGTATCCTGGTGATCTTCAACAGCCAGAGTGGACCCTTTTGTGCCAGATATTGCCCAGAGAGAGCCTGCATGAACAGGCTCCACAGTTGCAGACAGCCACCAAGATCTTCATTGCTATTTAAAAGGCCCTGCATCACAGAGTGGGCATTTAGCATCCCATAGCACTTAGCAACAGCCCTGAGCCTTGCACTCTGCACCCCAGGAGCCCCCTAAAAAACAGTAAATGAAATATCCTCTAAGCATGTAGACTCAGGTCTCTAGGCTGACCAAGCACCAGCTGGTAAGAAAACCATCACAACCAGGGAAGTAACTCCTGTACCCTAGCACTTCCATGGGAATCCACAGCTATGAGTAGCAGAGTTGCCAGTTGACTCAATTCTCATTCAGATGCACTGACTGACAGTTGGCAATTACTGGGGATAACCCCAAACAGCCAACAGAGAACCTGGCACATATGAAATGGCACTACATCCATGGGAGTTTATAGAGGAATATCCAAGAGAAACCAGTTACCACCCAGTGTGCTCAGCTACAAGCTCACTGGTCTGCAAACTGTGAACTCCAGGGGAGGCAGACGACACACACACCTGCCATGGCCCACCTCACACAATACCAAGCAGACTACAGTATCTCTGCCTTAGATCACCACACCCACACGTTCTGAAATATAGACAAGGGAGCCCACACTGAATTGGACAGCACTAGATTCATGCAGATGAAGGCACACAGCACTGCACCTACTGACAGAATAACCTGACTACTAAGTAATAAATAATTAGGGACCATCTCCTCTGACCCAACAGAAAGCTAGTAAGGACCTGAACATACCAAAGTTTGGGATGAGGACTCCTAGAATTGTATCAGAAGTAAGCATATGGGCCCACAACCTGCACACCAAGGGAAATTTAGAGGTAAAGCTGTGGAGTGATGGATATCTTGTAAAGGTCTCAAATCCCGATGAAATCCAAATCAGGAAGACACAATAAGAAATCTCCCACTTTGGCATGGATTATCATAAATAGTTCTAATGCCAATTTTGATCTTACAGATATTATTTTTCATACTGAATAAACGGATACTCCCTTACTATTCAATATTGCTGCTCTCAACACATTTGATTGTATCCTTCTAATTTCTGAAGCATTAACTAGAATCATTCTTTATATATTTTCCTATCTCAGGTTTATACTTGCCCTTCTTAGTCTTTCTTTTTCATCTTGTATTACCTGCTCCTACTCCTACTTTAAATCTGCTACTTTCATCTGCTCCTACTTTAAATCTCCCCACATTATTTCTTCATTTTATCATACTTTTTATTTTTCTTTTCTATCTTTCCTGTTTCTTTTTCCCATTGCTCATTTTTATCTCTTCCCTTTTCTAAACTTTAATTAATATAATAGTAATTTTACTAACTTTAATAACTAACTTCTCAACCTATTCCAGAACATGACTATAATTTTATACCTAGATTAGAAGCACTGTGGAGAACATTTTCAATAAGCATTTTTTACCTAAGTTTCATTAGTACATGACTTTGCTCTGATGTGATTATAGTTAATAGAGTTTAGTATCTGCATCTCAAAGTGGTGGCATAGCCGAGTATAAATGTTAAATGGAAGTATCAGATATTCACCCAACCTGGGCTCCTGCTATGGTTTGGATTTAGGTGTCCCCAAAAAGCTCATATGTGAAACAATACAAGAAGGTTTTGAGGTAAAATAATTATGTTATGGGTCAATATAAATAACCAAAAGGACACAAATATAATAATACTGGGTGATTTCAAACAACAATGGATAGGAGGTGACCCAGACATAAACTAAGTAAAATCTCTCCAGACTAAAAAATACTATTGACCAAATGAACCTAGAAGATATCTATAAAATATTTTGTCCATCAATTGAATAAATGTTCTTTTCAATGGCAATGTGCAACCTTCTCTGATATAGACCATATCTTAGAACACAAAGCGAGTCCTACCAAGTATAAAAAATAAAGATAATTCCTTGCATCCTATTAGATCGTAATGAAAGGAAATTAGAAATTAATAACAAGATAAAAACCCAAAATTATTTTAATACTGGGGATTAAATAACACGCTTTTGAATGAGGAATCAATCATAGAACAAATCCAGGAAGAAATTTTTAAATGGTCAAAATAAAAAACATCAAGCATACATCCCCTTTGAACAAAATTCCTCCATTCTTCCCATACCCCTCCCCCATTAGGGATTAGCATCCACTTATCATAGAGAATATTTGGCATTTGTTTTTTGGGGATTGGCTTACTTCACTTAGCATTATGTTCTCCAATTTCATTTACCTGCAAATGCCATAATTTTATTCTCTTTTAATGCTGAGTAATATTCCATTGTGTATATATAACACAGTTTCTTTATCCATTCATCTATTGAAGGGCATCTAGGTTGGTTCCACAGTTTAGCTATTGTGAATAGAGCTGCTATAAACATTGAAGTGGCTGTGTCACTGTAGTATACTGATTTAAAGTCCTTTAGGCATAGACCGGGGAGTAGGATAGCTGGGTAACATGGTGGTTCCATTCCAAGGTTTCTAAGGAATCCCCATACTGCTTTCCAGATTGGTTGAACCAATTTGCAGTCCCACCAGCAATGTATGAGTGTGCCTTTTCCCCCACAGCCTCATCAACACTTATTGTTGCTTGTATTCTTGATAATTGCCATTCTGACTGGCATGAGATGAAATCCTAGAGTAGTTTTAATTTGCATTTCTAATTGCTAGAGATGTTGAACATGTTTTCATATGTCTGTGGATTGTATATTTCCTTCTGAGAAGTGTCTGTTCAACTCCTTAGCCTATTTATTGATTGGGTTGTTTGGTTTTGGTGTTAAGTTTCTTGAGTTCTTTATATATCCTGGAGATCAATCAGTGCTCTATCTGATGTGAATGTGGCAAAAATTTGCTCCCAGAATGTTGGCTCTCTGTTCACTTCATTGATTGTTCCTTTTGCTGAGATAAAGCTTTTTAGTTTGAATCCGTCCCATTTATTATAGATTCTTGATTTTACTTCTTGTGCTATAGGAATCTTGTTAAGGAAGTAAGGTCCTAAGTGGTTATGATGAAGATTTGGGCCAACTTTTTCTTCTATTAGGTGTAGGGTCTCTGGTCTAATTCCTAGATCCTTGATCCACTTTGAGTTGAATTTTGTGCATGGTAAAAGATAGAGGTTTAGTTTCATTTTGCTGCATATGGACTTCCAGTTTTCCAAGCACCATTTGTTGAAAAGGCTATCTTTTCTCCAATGTATGTTTTTGGCACCTTTGTCTAGTATGAGATAACTGTATTTATATGGGTTTGTCTCTGTGTCTTCTATTCTGTACCATTGGTCTGCATGTCTATTTTTGTGCCAGTACTATGCCATTTTTGTTACTACAGCTTTGTAGTATAGTTTAAGGTCTGGTATTGTGATGCCTCCTGCTTCACTCTTCTTGCTAAGGATTGCTTTGGCTATTCTGGGTCTTATTTTTTTCAAATGAATTTCATGATTGCCTTTTCTATTTCTATAAGGAATGACATTAGAATTTTAATTGGAATCACATTGAATCTGTATAGTGCTGTGGGTAGTATGGCCATTTTGACAATATTGATTCTGCCTATCCAAGAACATGGGAGATTTTTCCATCTTCTAAGGTCTTATTCAATTTGGTTTTTTAGCGTTCTGTAGTTTTCATTGTAGAGGTCTTTCATCGCTTTTGTTAAATTGATTCGCAAGTATTTTATTTTAAAAAATAATAATAAAAAGGGATGGAGATGTGGCTCTGTGGTTAAGGACCTCTGGGTTCAATCCCTGGTACCAAAAAAACAAAATATCTCAAGAAAGTATTATAATGTTACACATCAAGGGCCTGGAAAGGAAGAACAAACTAATTCTAAAATCAGTAGAGGATAGACAATGACTAAGATCAGAACTGAAATGAATGAAATTGAGAGAAAAAAAATACAAAGGATCTATGCAGCAAAGAGTTGGTTCTTTGAAAAGATAGACAAGATTGTTAAACATTTAGACAAACTAAAAGAAAGAGAGAGAATATCATCTAACACAATAAAATTAGACATGAAAAGGAAGATATCAATTCAGTTTTTCCACATTTTTATTGGTGCATTATAGTCATATATATTGATGTGAATTATTGTTACATATTTACACATGCACACAATATAACAATATAATTTGGCCAGTATCACTCCCCAACATTTCCCTCCTCCCTGTTTTTATCCCACCTCTTGGTCCCTTTTCTCTATTGATCTCCCTTTGATTTGGTGGTGGGGGGGTGTCTTTGTTTTTCTTTTTTCTTTCTGGCTTCCACATATGAGAGAAAACATATGACACTTAACCTTCTTAGTTTTACTTATTTTTAGCATGATGGTCTCTAGTTTCATCCATTTTCTTGAAAATGACATAATTTTATTTTTCTTTATTGGTGAATAAAACTCAATTTTGTATATATGACACTTTTTTTTATCTACTCATCCATTGATCCATTGATGGATACCTGGTTCTATAGGTTAGCTATTATTAATTGTTTTGCTGTAAACATAGTATGCATGTATCACTGTAGTAAGATGATTTTAACTCTGCAGGGTAAATACTGAGATGTGGTATAGCTGGGTCATATGGTGGTTCCATGCCTAGTTTCTTGAGAAGCCTCCATACTATTTCCATACTATAGTGGTTGTACTAATTTACAGTCTCATCAACAATATAAAAAGTGTTACTTTTTCCTCTCATCTTCGCTAGCATTTATTATTATTTGTATTCTTGATGATAGCCATTGTGTGAGATAAAATCTCAGTATAATTTGGTTTTGCATTTCCCTAATTGCTAATGATATTGAACATTTTTTCTTGTATTTGTTGGCAAATTGTGTATCTTTTCTTTTCTTTTTTTCTTTTTTCTTTTTTTTCTTTTTTGTTGTTGTTTTATTTGTTTGAGAAATGTCTGGTCAGTTCAGTTTATTTGTCCATTTATTAATTGGGTTATTTGAATTTTTAGATTTTTGAACTCTTTGTATATTCTAGATATTAATCCTGTGTCTGAATAGGAGCTAACAAAAATTTTATCACATTCTGTGGGTTCTCTCTTCACATTCCTAATTTTTTCCTTTCTGTACAAAAGCTTTTTAATTTGATGGTATCCCATTTATTAACTCTTTGCATTATTTCCAGAGCTTTATGGGTCTCATTGAGAAAGTCATTGCCTGTCAGAAACTTCTAAAATCCAGAGGATCATTGTTAGCTGTTATGAAAATTTGTACTCTAATAAACTGGAAAATGCAGAACATATTGACAAATATCTAGACACATGTGATCTACCCAAAATGAACGATGAGGATATAGAAAAGCAAAATAGACCAATATCAAACAATGAGATTAAAGCACCAACTAAAAGTCTTCCAACAAAAAGGTACACTTAAAAATTACTGGTTGGATTGCAAATTGGTGCAACCAATCTGGAAAGCAGTATGGAGACTGCTTAAAATACTTGGAATGGAACCACCATTTGACCCAGCTATCCCACTCCCTGGCCTATACCCTAAAGACTTAAAAACAGCACAGTACAGTAAAGCAGCCACTTCAATGTTTATAGCAGCACAATTCACAATTGCAAAACTCTGGAAGCAACACAGATGTCCTTCAATAGATGAATGGATAAAGAAACTGTGGTACATATACACAATGGAATATTATTCAGCAATAAAAGAGAATAAAATTATGGCATTTGCAGGCAAATGGATGGAATTGGAAAGCATTATGCTAAGTGAAGTAAGCCAATCCCAAAAAACCAAATGCTGAATGGTCTCTCTGATTAGTGGATGGTGATGAATAAGGGAGTTGGGAATGGGAAACATAAGATAAATAGAGAAACACTGGACGCGACATGGGGGAGGCGGGGGGCAGGAAAGGGGAATGGGTATAGTAAAGATGGTTGATAAAAAATATATATAAATATATATATATATACACACTGTTCATTGAAAGTGCATATAAAGATGTTTAATATGAAGAATATAATCTGCTTATAATTTTGTACAAAGTTAGAAAAATTATGATTGTAACAATGTTTTTTTCTATTTGCCTCAACAAATGTTTTCAGTGAACAGTGTGTACAGCTTCTGAAAATTTGTTTTTTTTCTGTTATGTTTGATAACATGTATTAAAATGCAACTTTTGAGAGAAATAAAAATATAAAATAAAATAAAATAAAAAATATTGTTACAAATACTGTCAGCATTTATCCTGAATTTCCTAATAGATAACTAAGAAACTCCCAGAAATAAATTGTTATTGAAAATACTCTTTATTATCATTGCAAAAGTCAGGGTGACCACTTTCCTTCTTTGCCAAAAACAAACAACAAATAAAAAATATATATGGGAAAATAAATAAATAAATAAAAGTCTTCCAACAAAAGAAAACTCAGAACCAGAAAGATTACCAGCCAAGTGCTATCAAATATTTAAAGAAGAACTAATGTGAGGGGGCGGTACCAAGATGGCGGCCTAGACAGTCCACTCTGCGCTAGGCTCTCAGGGACCAAGGCTGGAAGTGGTGGAGGCACCATTTTCCAGCCAGCTTCCTGGCATCATTCTGCGGCTCAACATCCCACGCAGGAATTTCGCTCGTGTGTGTGTGAGTACAGGATCACCGGGAGGCACCGGTAGCCGGGAGGCGTGGCTTTGGCGCCGGCCGGAGAAATGCACTTGCAGCCCGGGCCTCGGCCCAGGGCTCCGGCTATCCAAGACTGAGACTGGAAGTAGCGGGGGGCCATTCTCCAACCAGTTTCTTGGCAGCTCTCTGCGGCTCACCGCCCCACGCAAGAGTCTCACCCGTGTGTGTGACCGCAGGGCCACCGGGAGATGGCGGTAGCCGGGAGGCGTGGCCTCAGCGACAGCCGGCAGAAAGCAGTTGCAGCCTGGGCCTCGGTCCAGGGCTCAGGCTCATCGAGACTGAGACTGGAAGTAGCAGGGTGCCATCTTCCAACCAGTTTTTTGGCAGGTCTCTGCGGCTTACCGCCCCACGAGTCTCGCTCCTGTGTGTGAGCACAGGGCCACCGGGAGGCAGCGGTAGCCAGGAGGCATGGCTTCGGCGCCGGCTGGCAGAAAGCAGTTGCAGCTCGGGGCCTCGGCCCAGGGCTCAGGATCTCCGGGAACGAGACTGGAGATAGCAGGGTGCCATTCTCCAACCAGTTTCTTGGCAGCTCTCTGCGGCACACCACCCCACGAGTCTTGCTCGTGTGTGTGAGTGCAGGGCTTCTGGGGGACAATGGTGGCCGGGAGGTGTGACTTTGGTGCCAACCGGTGGAGTGCAGTTGTGGTAGGGGATATGGCCCAGGGCTCCAGCCCGGAGTTTACCCCGGGCGTGCTGGGCCTGCTTCCGTGCCGAGTGCCTGGCCCCAGCACCCACCCAGCTGCGGGAGACCGCTAGCAGTTGCTACTGTGGACTGACTGTCTCCTGAGCGGACCCCAGGCTACTGTTCTTTGTGGATCACCTTCTAACACAGCGGAACTTCCTACACACCAGGAGGCGCAGGTGAACACCTGGGAGCAAACCTTGGCCACAGTGGAACAGCGACTCCACCAGCGGCCCAGAATTTCACCTTGGCCTGGGACCAGTACCAAGGATACGAGCCGGGAAAGTCCAGCAAACAACGGACAACACCACCTATTGGAGGAGAGGTAACAAAATCCTGCAGGGAAACTATAACCATATAGGAGTTAAAACTGTAACAACTTGGATCAGCAGAGCTAGAAAGAAAGACACAAAAACATCATGAGAAAACAAGGGAAGAAAGTGACTCAAACAAACCAAGATACTACACTACTAGAATCCATGGGCTGTACAGCAGGAGGAATGACAGAACAGGAATTCAGGATGTACATAATTAAAATGGTCGGTGACTTAAAGATTGATATAAAGAGCAAACGCAGTCAGCAATAGATCACTTTAATAAAGAGATTTGTAGGCAAATACAGGAAGTAAAAGATCACTTCGATAAAGAGATACACAGGCAAATACTGGAAGTAAAAAATCACTTCAATAAGGAGATACAGATTCAGAAAAGGAACCAAACAGAAATCCTTGACATGAAAGAAACAATAAACCAAATCAAAAACTCAATAGAAAGCATCACCAGCAGATTAGACCA
>PVHX01012587.1:0-58531 GCA_004024805.1 Geosciurus inauris
TTATGGCATTTGCAGGTAAATGGATGGAGTTGGAGAATATCATGCTAAGTGAAGTAAGCCAATCTCAGAAAACCAAATGCCGAATGTACTCATTGATAAGTGGATGCTGATCCATAATGTGGGAAAGGACATGGGAACAAAGGTGGATCTCCGTTCACAGGGGTGTAAGGGGGGAGGGGGCATGGGGACAGCAAAGGTGGTGGAATATGATGGACATCATAGCCCTAACTTTATGTATGACTGCATATATGATGTGATTCTATACAACTTACAACTAGAGAATTGATATGTTATCCTCTATCTATGTACAATGAGTCAATTTACACTGTCAACATGTAAGCCTAAATAAAACAAACAAACAAAAAAAAAAGATTAAAAAATAAATAAATAAATAAATAAATAAATAAAGCTTTCATCATATATTAAAAACAAATAAAACTCAGTGTTTTACTTGGAGGTAATTAAATTCCCTCTTGCAGGCATTTAATGTTATTACCTCAAATGTGAAACATTATTTAAATAAAAAATTTAAAATGAACATTTTAATGTATTTTCTTCCTTTGTGAATTTAAAAGAGTAATTAATATCGATGCCCAGTTGTCTCCCCCCAAAAAATCTCAGTACGTTTGAGGAAGTGAAGCCTTGGGTTTCTGGATAGATGACAGCCAAATCCAAGAACTTCTCTGAGGGTGGGAACTTTCCACCAGAGGATCCTGATCTCACTTGAGCTGCCTCAGTGTCTACAAAGCTGAGAACCTAATTCGTAGGGACTAGGGACACTTGAGTAGGAAGTGGGAAAGGTCTACAGAAGGAATAGGTGAAACCTCGCTCCCAGCCCCCAGAGTATCATGAGTAAGTGTCACTAGTCTAGTTTGACAGGCCCAAGATTGACAGTTTTGAAGATGGAATTGCCTTGTCCTGTCTCATGAGAGATGGTAACAAATGTCTTCAGACACCTTTTCCTAAAAACGATGCAACCTCTCCATGGCTGCATCAGAGGCTATCGCTTCAATAAACTGGAAAACAAAGACATCAATTTAACTTTCCTTGTGAGCACATTGTATGTGCTCAAACTGGAATTTCAAATTAATAATTTCAAATTGGAATTTCAAATCTTTTGGAAGTTAAAATTTAGAATCAAAGGATATAGCAACATTCTCTGAAGTTTTAGTACCTTTAGACACCTCTTTTAGCTATAACAATTGCAAAGAAAGTGTTGTGACACAAAATATGATCTGCAGTTTTACAGGGATAAAATATTCTTCAGAGCTTACATTTTTTTAATCAAGTAGTTTGAAGAACCTTTAGTTTTTGAGGCAAAGGAATATAATTATAAGTCAGATGTGAAAGATAAAAGTAGTCTTGAAAAGCTCAAACTTACAAAAACAACATAAAATTATTACCAATGTAATATAGGACAAGTTATATTTTACATCGAGAAAGTTCTTTTTATCTGAACTCAACCTGCATGTTCAGAATTTTTTCACAATTCTTCACTGGCTGACACATGATTGATGTCCCATAACAAAACAAGCTAAATAAATACATGAAACTTTATTGCGATCATATTATTCTGGTCACTGACCTCTCCATAAACTCCCACTTTTCTGCCCTTGTGAGGGCCATCTCTTCCACAATTTTATAAGACATATTACATTCTATCTATTTTATCAGTGTTATTGACCACTCTGTACCTTAGATCATCTAACCATTCTCTATTCAACTCCATCTATGTCCCTGTAGCCTTGAGGCCTCTCTGTGGCCAGAGCATAAAACAGAATTCAAGGAGACATGTGGGTCAGATTATTTCCCCTATAGTACCTCTCTTACATTCTTGACCCCTTTCTTAACTTCCCCATAACATTTCTAGTGTCTATACAAAATTTAAAACTAAACATTTCTGCATGTGTTATATCAGTTTTTGTTCTAGAATATATTTACAAGGATGTTTGTATAGCAAATAACCTTGGAAGTTAGAGGTAGTGTCTTCCTTCAGGTAGAAAGTGAATTTATTTTCTCACCAGGATACTAAAGATAATGTCTACCTACAGGGAAGATTCAGGCAGGTTGTCTTAGAGTACACTAAAAAACATTAGGATTTCCTAGGAAACCTGAGATTTGTCCACTCTGATGCAAACCCACTGCATAGTTCCTCTCAGATCTCCTTGCCATGGGAATTGGGGAGCAAGAAAATGTTTCAAATATGAAGGTCATGCTACCTACTGTGCCATGAGTAATAAAGTTCTTTGACTCTGCTCTAGGAATGCTGTGACTTCTATCAGCATCCATGAAATAAGTTAGCTTGCAAATAGAGGAAAACTTAATCCTTCCTAGTTATTGACAAAGACACACCAATCCTTAGTAGATTTATTTGTTTTTCTAATCCTTGGGATAAGAAAAACTAGTTAAATGTATTGAATGCTTAAAGCTGCATTATACATATTTTGTATTAATTTCTACATATATACATGTAGACTTCCTTATGTTGTAAATGAATATTTTACCAATACATTAGGATTAGGCATTCAGATATAGTATCTGACTTCACTCCAGAAAATTAAAGAACATTACGTACAGTGCTTGCCCTCTGTTCTTAGACAATTCAGGAAAATGAGAGTATATGTAATTACCATTACAGCTTGGCCTTCCCTCTCTCATTGATGAGTAAATAAAGAATACATTAAATGACTATTACGAAATTTAATTATGTGATGAGGAAAAAAGTAACTTAGCCATTAAAAATTATTATTCTAGTAAAAGATGAATCATGTTTGATAAAGTTGCTTAGAAAAATGAAAACTGGTATCCAATGGATTATACCCAGAGAAATTAAAATCCTCCATGAATGCATAGTCAAGCCCCACATTATGGCATTTCTGCCAACATGGCACCGTATGCATGACAGTGATCTCATAAAATTATATCAACTAATGATACAACTACCACAGCCATCTTAGTGTATGTGAGTACACTGATATTCACATAATGCTGAAATCACATGATGATGGATTTCTCAGAACATATACCCATAGTTAAGAAACACATGGATGTATTTCAAAAGCATCAGGTTTGCATTACAAATTTGTCCAAGCAATATATACTGTTTGTGAGTGAAAGGGTGAGTGAAGGGGTGGCAAGAAATATGCTCACAAAGAGGAAAATTTGTTTAAATATTTTTAAGGCTGCAATTAATTGAACCATTCACTATACTGGACACATTCTTAAAACAGACAATTTACTATAAAGGTGAGGTTCTTTCTGGAAACTAGGTTGCAAGTCACTCAAAAAATCTTTAATATGAGGGATACAAGTTGTATATATTGGTCACTGATATAATTTTGTCTCTTTGATTTACCTAATGTTACTTTTATTATTAAAAAATCTTAATGGATAAAATAGATTTTGTCAACACAGCTTGGCTACAGGTACAAAGGATGATGTGGTGAAGTGCTATCATTGTCAACAGTGTTTGGTCTTCTATGACTATGCCATGTATATTTTTTCCATAAAAATAAATCTACTAATCAGTTATCATTAGTTTATGCATCCTGAGCATTGTGAAAGAAGGGGTACATAAATTTCTCCTCATTATTATTTATTCAACACTTTGCCTTCTATGTCCTGTGACCATTGCTTTTATGAACCACTCACTTGCTTTGAGATATCTTGATATCAATAGCATAGTACTCTATTGGACTGGATTTAAAATATATGCTGTTTCCCAAAAAAAGAAGACCAGAAAGCACTGTTCACTCTTTGTTTTCTTTTCTTTCTTTCTTTTTTTTTTTTTTTTTTTTGACATATTTTGGCTTTAGTAAAAGAAAATAATTACCTTAGCATGAACCAAAGAGGAGAGGACACAGGTGCTTTAGAGATGCTGTTTTCTTAGTTCCATGTGTGATCTTGTGTTTAAGGCCTCTGCAGTGAGCCTGCCCTGTGGATAGACACCTGCTCTCCAGCCTGGGGTGAAGGTGTAGTCATATGTGCTCTCTCTCCATCATCTCAGCCAAGTGCAAACTTGGCCACCAGCTGAGAGTTAGACAAGATTCTCCCTCACAGATACCTGCTACTGAAGTGCTAATTGGAGGTTTTCAGGTCTTCATGCCTAAAAGCAAAAAGTTTGGTTTAAGTTTAAAGGGAGATTGGAAACAATATCTCACGAGAAAGGCACTGGAATTGAAATCTAAAGATGGACATGTGAAATGATCATGAAGATAAGTTCTGCAAAAATTTTCAAAATCCTTTTCTGGAGAAGAAAATTAGGGATTCATTGGTCTTCTTTCTAAACTTGAACCCCAGAAGCCACAGTGGCCTTTGAGGGGCAATGGTTATAGCAGTCGACCTGGCTGCTGTCCAGCTCTTCTTCCCCTGCTGCGTTCGATGGTTCTGGGGCACCTAGATAATAAAGCAGTGCAGAAAAGACTGGACTAAAAATTTCTTATCTAAAATTACATAAAACCTTTTGGAACTTTATGCTGTGGTTCAGATGCTTGGGTTGATTCTGCATCTTGCTGTCAAAACCTGTTTCTTCATCCTTCCGAGCCCTCCCCTCTAGGCCACACTTGACTTCCATGGCCCTGCCTGTGCAATACTTTTCTGCCACTTGTTTCTGACCTATCATCCCAGAGCACTGGACCCTAGATCAGCTAGTTGGCCTGAAAAATGGAAGCTGCTTTAGATTAACTATTCTAGCGTTGATGCCTGCCTGGGCAGACACACAAAATTCATATGGCTCCTCAGGTGTCTAAAACACGGTATCTGTCTAGTTGGTCTCATGGTCCCATTGCTCGTTTCTGTGAAACCTTTAATTAAATAAATAAAGGTTGGTACTACAGACATTGAAAGCAGATGCCTACCATAATTATAAATGTTGTAATTATTAAAATTCACTGAGTAATTGCTTCTGGTCAGAGACATATTTCTTGATTTCCTAGGGTATTCCTTGTCTGGTTACCATAGCAATAATGTATGTTTGGAAAAAGAAAACAATGATTTGATTAAAGTTTGATTGAATATCTTATTCCTAGATTATATTACAAAACATTTTTTCTTTTCAAACTGAATTAATTTTGCCTCTTATATGCATTCACTGATGCTTATATTTCAATAGATCAAAAGAGTGTACAGTCATTATATGTTAGGAATGAACAATTCATTCATTCAACAATAATGCTCAAAGTGTAGACAATGTGCAAAGGAGGCAGCTGTGAGTATGATTTTCTGCCTTCCTAGCACTTATAGCCTAATGAAGAAGTGCTTTATTGAATAGGGGGAAAAAAAACTGCTCTCTTCTAGAAAATAGTGAATGTGTCCTATGTAGTCATATCATGCTCCTCCTCTACAGCCTGCAGCATTATGCTTATATGGAGCAAGGTCATTACACATATTTAGTTGTTTTAGCCTATAGTTAAGAACAGACTGATTCTATATTTTAAAAACTGAAAATAACAGAAATGCCCTATTTTTGTGTATCCTAATAATTGGGCTCACTTCTCAATAAAACCAATAAAAATGAAATACTTTATTGAGAAAATATTACATATTTCCAAGGAAAAACAAAAGTAATCCATTCTCCAAAAGCATATAACATGATTAGAAGAAAATCAAAACTTGTAATTATTGAAGTTATAGAAAAAATAGAAAGATGCAAATAAGTCAAATATCCAGTTAGCCAATGACAAAAAGGAAATATAAAATGAAGTAGCTGGTTGGTAGATGAGATGTTTAAGATAGGAAATTGGCATCTCATGCAAAATTCCATGGAATAGAAACTAGTCACAGTGATGAGAAAATAATCTGATATCTAAGAACCAATTTATTTTTATTTTGGCAGCCTGTAGGATTTAGTGAATTATAGGGTCTAGTCAGGTATTTTATGAAGAACTTTAAAGGCACCTGGAAGAGATTTTACTAATGATAAGCAACCCAAAGCCAGCATCACAAATATGTGGAGAAGAAGAGGGGAAGGGGAGGAGAAAGCAGTAGTAGTAGCAGTAGTCCTTCAGACAAAAATATACACAGGTGGGTAAAGACAAGGTTAAAAAGAGATTTAGAAAAGGTGGGTTTATAGGCTTGGTTATTCTGATAAAGAGTTTAATCATTGCAGTTTGAAAGAAAGTAAAAGTGGAAAAAAAAGAAGGAGTCCAGGCATATAGGTGAAGAACATCCACAGAAGTAGTTAATTAACTGTGTTAAGGTGAAGAGAATGAATACCTCGGCTTTCCCTTCTAGAATAATTCACCTCCAAGGCCAAATATGTATTTTCCTTCATAATTAATACGACAATAATTAGCTGGGCGTGGTGACACACGCCTGTAATCCCAGCAGCTTCGGAGGCTGAGGCAAGAGGATTGTGAGTTCAAAACCAGCCTCATCAAAAGTAAGGTGTTCAGCAACTCAGTGAGACCCTGTCTCTAAATAAAAATACAAAATAAGACTGGAGATGTGGCTCAGTGGTCAAGTGCCTTTGAGTTCAATCCCCAGTACCCCTCCAAAAATATGATAATAATTATATGATTGAGGAAAACTATGAAATCATAGGCTCCTTTATTTGGCTTGTTGTTCTTCCTTAAGTGCTCTATCTTAATTGCTCTGTTATCCGGAGGTAACAGGAAAAATTGGAAGTTTTTGTTTATCCTTTTGGTTCCTGAAATAGGGATGAAACCGTCTTAATATACTGTCTTTAGGATTATGAATGAACAAGCAAAGTGCACACACAGTTGTGATTAGGTAAATTTGTTAAGTAATGTGTGATGTTCAATATGTCATAATCTTAAGATTCTAAATATTAGCTCATAAGCAGAATATTATGCTGCATATTTGGAATATTAACATATTTGCCTTAATATTATAAGGTAAGTGTTCATGTATATTTTAAAAATATCAATCTATTGGATAATGGTGATTTTGAGTAGGAGTTCCATCTTATTTAAGAAAAAAAAATGTTCCCAGAATTCTGTGGCTTAAATATCATTTTATATATTTGGGATTGGATAATTCACAGAGGAGCAGGAATAAATTGCTGTTCTTAGCAGAGAACTGATTTCATTCAAATTATCCTCCTCCTGTCCTCCCCCAAGTTTTTTTTTTTTTTTTTTTTTTGGATACTGGGGATTAAACTGAAGCAAGGGTACTTTACCACTCAGCTACATTCCCACTCCTCTTTTTTTTGTTTTTATTTTGAGACATAGTCATCCTATATAGCTGAGGCTCATCTTGAACTTGCAGTCTTCCTGCCTCAGCCTCCTGGAGTTGCTGGGATTTCAGGAGTGTGACCTGGATTTCAGGAGTGTGACCATTCCTCTTTATGTCACCGTCAGTATAAAAGATTGCCCTGTTTTCGTTAGCAGTCAAATCTCTACTTCCCCAGTCAACAACAAGCCTGATGAGCAGCACTTGTCAGTCAAAATAGAATTAGAGCTTCCCTCTGGACAGCTAATGAAGGGGATCATATTGCTACCCACACTTCAGCAAAATGTATTTTGCTATTTTACAAGGTATTTTCTCAGAAATGTCCACAGAGAACAATGTAGTATATTGTTCAGATTAAGAAAGTTCCTAAAGGGAAATTCAGAGTGAAAGAATAATTAAATGATACTTTTCATTTGTAGTCCAAAAATCCATTTAAACAAACACCAGAAGACTAAATGAAAATTTGTTGAATCAATGTCTGACTGAAGTGTCACTAAGTTCATTATATGTAACACATTATATGTGTCAGTTTTTATGTAATCTCATTCACACTGCTTTAGTGTACAAATTGAAGTTTTTGTGGGTGTGGACTATAATGGCAGAGGGAAAGAACATGTCTTTGGAAGGCATGAGTAAGATTCTTGCATATTTGTATAGATATACACCTCATAGAGCCTGCAATCCACACTTCCCTCTCCCTTTTCCCAGCCCCTTAATGAATGCTACATCTCAGAAAGATTCTATACAGTGACCTACAGTGGAAAAGGTGAAGGAAATTCATCTCAGAGTAGAAATCATGGGTCTAGTATACCCATTTTGTAATTTTTTTCCCATATCCTTGGCAGATTTACTTTATTTTATTGTTTTAAATATTTTTGTTGTAGATGAATATAATACCTTTTTTTATTTCTTTATTTTCATGTGGTGCTGAGGATAGAACCCAGTACCTCGCATGTGCTAGGCAAGTGCTCTACCACGGAGCTACAACCACAGCCCCAGATATTTAATCATAGATGACCAATAACAATACTAAATGATTAGATTTTCTTTTCTTTTTAAGGCTCAATATCCATAAATGTATTTTCATTCATTTATAAACTTGAATATGACTTATGTGTTTTCCTAAATGGACTGTAAAATCTTTTCAAGCAGGGATTATGGTTTATTCATATCTTTCCCTAATACATAGAACAATGCCTGGAAAATAAATAATTGGTGCCCAGTACACATAGAATGAATGGACAAATCTACATTCATTTCCTATAAAAAAGAGCAGGGCTCAAAGTGTTAGCACTAGCTATAATACTGCATTGGCTGTGAAGCTCTCTAAAATGGCATATTGGATTTTTCTCTTCAGCCCAACAGATACAACAATTAGCAAGTGATAAAAACGAACCTAATCTTAACAGTTATTTGATGATGACCTTGTTTGTTCTGGTGTCAACTCTCAGCTCATATTTTATTGCTGCAGCTTGCAGCTGCAGTGTTGTGACATGTAGGGCATAATTTAGAGTTCAAAATTGTTTATCAACTTTATAAAGAAATGTGCCACATGAATATGAAGCTTGGACATGTATCATCTGTAGAAAGTGAGAACATTCTCAATTAAAAATAATTGGAACAAAGAAATAGTATTCAAAGTTTTAACAAATGGCAGAAGTTTCAGTTGATGTGACAAATAAGCCAGCTTAAGGGTGCAGAAGTCAAGGGAAATGATAAAGACCTCTGGGAATTTTAATCTTGCTTGTCAAGAAGTATCGCAGCTGTTTTTCTAAATCTGGAGAAGGTAATCAGTGGCTGTAGTAAATAGAAAATAGATCAAATGTGAGGGTGGTGTTCTTTCTCTAAGACACTATAATCATGACACATTGGCTTTTGAGGTGGCAAAAACAGTGACACAAGGAAATGCAATCCATATAAAGCCTCAAATGAGCATGGTTCTGCCTCTGACTCTTGCCAAACACTAGGTCATGCCAACACCTGGGTCTTACAGAAAATTTGTCCTAACTTTGCTACTTGACTCAGTTATTTCCACAGACTCCCTAGATATAAGTTCCACCTGTATTCTTGCTATTGTTTCTACTACATTAAATATTTAAGGCTCCTTTTGACTTTTGATAAGGCAACCAACTGTACTACCTGTTTCTTAGGCTGCTTCTTAGATTTGTGTTTTCTTTACATAGGGGATTCTGTATTTTTCAGGAGTGATTTAACCATCTCATAGGTATCTAACAGTCTGTATAAAGTGATGGGAGACATGAAAACTTTCCATAGTGAAGTCCTTGTGTATATATCTCTTTAAGTTTTTCTTTCTTTCTCTCCTAGGGATTGAACCCAAGGTGCTTAACCACTAAGCAACATCCCCAAAGATTTTTTTATATTTTATTTAGAGACAGGGTTGCCCTGTGTTTCTTATGGCCTTGTTAAGTTGCTGAGACTGGCTTTAAACTCACTATCCTCCTGCTTCAGCATCCAGAGCTGCTGGGATTACAGGCATGCACCCTGCACCCAGCTCATTAAGCTGTTCTTTATAATGTAGCAACTTTGCTTTCTGATGTTCTTCATAAAATCTTTTCACAAATTGAAGAAACAGGGAGGGAGGACATTCACCTCTGTCACTCATGCCTTCTTTCATTTCCATCATGGCAAAGATATGTGTACATGTGTGTGTATGCATGTGTGTGTTTAGAGACAGAGAAATACAGACACTCTCTTTCTCTATACGGTAAGGGTGATTCATTTTTCTCTAAAATTAAGATACTTCTGCAAAAAGTTTTTAGAGAAGATGGCACACCTTAGTCATTAGAACATATTAAATACACAATGAAATATTTACCACACTGCTGCTATAATATAAGAAAGATCAGTTGAAAGAACATTAAAGTAGCAGGGAAATACCTACTAGACCTAAAGTTGTTTTAAACTTTCAAATTTGCCTCATGTGTATTTACAGGAAAAAGAATAGAGAGAAGAGAAAAGTCTGTAACAAACTAGGGAAGGATAGAGTAAAAAGCAGACATATTTGTGGACATTTTTGAATTTATATTCATGTCTTTGTTATTCAGAACAAAAATCATGATAAATATGAATATGAATATTCTGTATTCGAAACTGTACATCTTCCATCATGAAGACAGAATGAGTGAAATTGACTTCAATTAGATATCAACCTTGATTTAAGAAAGTACAAAATCTGACTTGAGTTAGTAATGTAAATGAACATGGTAAGAGGAAGTAGTTGTAGCACTGGGATGCATTAAACTAACAAACCCTAGAGGATGATCAAGAAGCAAGGACAGATAGATCTCTTACCCTTTCCTGTCTAAATGATAAGTTTATGTGGAGAAATTGATAGTTAACATCTGGACTATGAAATAATTAAACCCATATGTTATCCATCAGTTATTACAAAATTTCCTAGGGTTAATTGTTTTTATAAACTGTATATAGTTGATTATAGGGTGTCACTTCACTTTCAATTCATCATTTTATGACCTTTATAAAGTCTTCCCATAAATGAACCTTTGAAATATTATTAAACAGAGGTACCTGAAATGAGACTAATATTTACAAAGTGCTGATTCTAAGTTGTGAGCAGTTGTGTTGTAGCAGAGACTAATAATGGTCCCTAAAAACTAGTCCTCTTGTTTTCTCTTGAAAACAGAACTCACAATTTTTGCTGATCCATGGCTTCCCAGATAAAGGCAATATTTATCAGCTGTCTTATAGTTAAGTATGATATTGTGATTAAATTAGGGCCAAAGGACTGAAATGATGTGTGAGACTCCTAGTCAATTGTTTCCAAAGGAAGCAGATAGGTCTTCAGTTTTACCTCTTTTTCCCCATGGGCTGAGTGCTGATGGGATGCAGGCATGCCAGATTTATCCATGAAGGTAAGCAAAATACCCCAAAGTGGATAAACAATAAGAAAAAAGAAATCAAGGTGCCTAGATGTCCTGAGAAGAATTTTCCCAAACAATAAACATGTTTGGCCTTTTAACTATAGGCATATAAGACCCAAAAGAGCCTGTCTCATTTCCTTTAAGCTACTGTTATTTGATGTCTATTAAAATAGGCAAATTGGAGCAGACCGATCCAAGCCCAACACACAGAGGAGGCAGAGCAGGCTGACCCAGCCCTACATGCACAGGAGATGGTAGTGTGACCTTCATATACCAACATATGGCTGTCCCAGCTTACTTCAGTCTGCAAACAACAGCCAGGACCAAGAACACCATCCCCGAGGTAACTATAGGCCCCATTGCACCAGAGGTGAGGTATTGGTAACCTGTAGGGACACAAGATTATAGGGTAGAAATTATAATACCTCAGATATGCACTGCTAGAGGGAAAGACATATGAACAATATGAAAAAGCAAGGGAAGAAAATGCCTCAGTCAAACCAAGATGCTACAATAATAGAATCCATTGATAGCACAGTAGATGAAATGTGAGAGAAGGAGTTAAGAATGTACATAATTAAAAAGACCTGTGAAGCACAGAATAATATAAGAGAGCAATTATAGGCAACAATTGATCAATTCAACAAAGAGATTAGAGAGTAAATACAGCCAACAATTGATCACTCCAACAAAGAGATAAGACAGCAAATACAGGGAGCAAAAGATTACTTCAAGAAAGAGATACTCTGGAAAAAAAAGAAATACTTGAAATGAAGAAACAATAAACCAATAAAAAATGTAATAGAGGGTATCACCAACAGACTAGATAACTTGGAAGACATAACCTCAGACAATGAAAACAAAATATATAATTTTGAAAATAAAGTTGACCACACAATGAAAATGGTAAGAAACCATGAACAAAACATCTAAGAATTATGGGATAACATCAAAAGACCTAATCTAAGAATTATTGGGATAGAGAAAGGCACAGAGATACAAACAAAAGGAATGCACAATCTCTTCAATGAAATAATATCAGAAAATTTCCCAAACATGAAGAATGAATTGGAAAATCAAGTACAAGAGGCTTACAGGACATCAAATGTACAAAACTACAACAGATTCACACCAAGGCACATTATAATGAAAATGAATACCATACACAATAAGGATAGAATTTTAAAAGCTAGAAGAGAGAAGGGACAGATTACATACAGGGGGAAACCAATTCAGATTTCAGCAGATTTCTCAACTCAGACCCTCAAAGCTAGGAGATCCTGGAACAACACATACCAATCTCTAAAAGAAAATGAATGCCAACCAAGAATCTTATATCCAGCAAAAATTAAGCTTCCAATTTGATGACAAAATAAAAACCTTCCATGATAAGCAAAAGTTAAAAGAATTTACAATGAGAAAGCCTGTGCTAGAGAACATTCTTGGTAAAATATTTCATGAGGAGGAAATGAAAAACAATAATGAAAATCTGCAAAGGGAGGAACTACACTAAAGGAAAAGCTAGTGAAAGGAGAAACCAAGTCAAGTTAAAAACCAAAAATAAACCAAAATTAATGGGAATACAAATCATATTTCAATAATATCCCTGAATGTTAATCGCCTAAACTCATCAATCAAAAGACATAGACTGGAAGATTGGATTTAAAAAGTAGACCCGACAATATGCTGTCTTCAAGAGACTCATCTCATAGAACAAGACATCCACAGACTGTAGTTGAAAGGATGAGAAGAAATATACCACTCAAATGGACTGTATAAACAAGCAGTGGTCTCCATCTTCATATCAGATAAGGAAGACTTCAAACCAAAGATAGTCAGAATGGATAAAAAAGGACATTTCATACTGCTTAAGGGAATCATACATCAAGAAGACATAATAATCATAAATATCTATGCCCTGAAAATGGAGCATTCATCTATATCAAACAAATCCTTCTCAATTTTGAGAATCAAATAGATCACAACACAATAATGCTGGGTGACTTTAACACACCTCTCTCACCACTAGTCAGATCTTCCAAACAAAAACTAAACAAAAAAACCACAGAACTCAATAATACAACCAATAATTTAGAATTAACAGACATATACAGAATATTTTATCCATCAACAAGTGAATACATTTTTTTCTCAGCAACACATGAATCCTTCTCTAAAGTACACCATATGTTGTGCCAAAAAACATCTCTTAGCAAATACAAAAAAATAGAGATACTACCCTGTATACTATCAGACCATAATGGAATGAAATTAGAAATAAATTATAAGACAAAAAATAGAAGCTACTCCATCATGGACTAAAAAATAAGATATTGAATAACAGAAGACATCAAGGAGAATATAAAAAATTCTTAGAGGAAAATGAGAACTCTGATACAACATATCAAAATCTCTGGGACACTATGAAGGCTATGTTAAGAGATAAGTTCATTGAATTGAGCTCATTTATTAAAAGAAGAAAAAGCCAACAAACAAATGACCTGACATTACATCTAAACCTTTAGAAATAGAAGAACAAATTAACACCAAAAGAAGTAGAAGACAGGAAATAATTAAAATCGGGGCTGAAATCAATAAAATTGAAACAAAGGAAATAATTTAAAAAATTGAAAAAACAAAAAGCTGGTTCTTTGAAAACAGAAATACAATTGATAAACCCTTCGCTATCCTAACAAAAAAGAGAGAAAACTCAAATTACTAAAATTCCAGATAAAAAGGAAAATATCACAACAGACACTATTGAAATACAGAAAATAATTAGAAACTATTTTGAAAATCTATACTCCAATAAAATAGAAAATACCGAAGACACTGACAAATTTCTAGGGGCATATGATGAGCCTAAACTGAATCAGGAGGACATACACAACTTAAACAGATCAATTTCAAGCAAGGAAATAGAGGATGCCATTAAAAGCCCATGGCCAGATGAATTCTCAGCCATGTTCTACAAGACCTAAAAATAAATAGTACCAATACTCTTCAAATTATTTCATGAACTAGAAAAGGAGGGAACCTTTCTAAATTTATTCTACGAGGTTAGTATCACTCTAATTCCAAAACCAGACAAAGGCACATCAAAGAGAGAACACTTCAGACCAATATCCCTGATGAACATTGACACAAAAATTCTCAACAAAATTCTGGCAAATAGTATACAAAAAATTATTAAAAACATAGTGCACCATTATCAAGTGGGTTTTATCTCAGTATGCAAGTTTGGTTCAACATAGGGAAATCAATATATGTAATTTATCACATCAGTAGACTTAAAGTCAAGAAGCATATGATTATCTCTATAGATGCTAAGATAGCATTTGACAAAATACAGCACCTCTTCATGTTCAACACACTAGAAAAACTAGGGATAGTAGGAACATACCTCAACTTTGTAAAAGTTATCTATGCAAAATCAAAATCCAGCTGGGCGCAGTGGCTCAAGCCTGTAATCCCAGCACTTAGGGAAGCTGAGACAGGAGAATCACAAGTTCAAAGCCAGCCTCAGCAATGGTGAGGTGCTAAGCAACTCATTGAGACCTGTCTCTACATAAAACACAAAATAAGGCTGGGGATGTGGCTCAGTGGTTGAGTACCCCTGAGTTCAATCCCTAGTACCAAACAACAACAACAACAACAAAAAAAAATAAAATCAAAATCCAACATCATCCTCAATGGGAAAAAATTGAAAGCATTCCCCCTAAAAATGAGAACAAGACAAGGGTGCTCTTTTCACCACTTCTATTCAACATAGTTCTTGAAACTCTAGACAGAGCAGTTAGATAGAGAAAAGAAATTAAAGGAATGCAAATAAGAAAGAAGTTAAATTATCATTATTTGCTAATGACCTGATTCTTTACTTAGAGGATCCAAAAAATCCCACCAGAAAACTTCTATAATTAATAAATCAATTCATTAAAGTAGCAGGATACAAAATCAATACCCATAAATCAAATGCATTTCTATACATCAGTGATGAATCCTTAGAAAAAGAAATTTAAAAACTATCCCATTCATAGTAGTTTCAAAAAAACAAAATACTTGGGAATCAATTTAACAAAAGAGGTGAAAGACTTTTACAATGAAAACTACAGAACACAAAAGAAATAAATTGAAGAAGACCTTAGAAGATGGAAAGATCTCTCATGCTTTTGGATAGGCAGAATCAATATCATCAAAATGACCATACTATCCAAAGCACTATACAGATTCAATGCAATTCCAATTAAAATCCCTACATCATTCTTTACAGAAAAGAAAAATCAATCATGAAATTCATTTGGAGAAATAAGAGACCCAGAATAGCCAAAGCAATCCTTGGCAAAAAGATTGCAGCAGGAGGCATTACAATACCAGACCTTAAACTATATTACAGAGCTATAATAACAAAAACAACATGGTATGAGAACCAAAATAAACATATAGGCCAATGGTATAGAATAGAAGACACAGAGTCAAACTCACATAAATACAGTTATGTCATACTAGACAAAAGTGCCAAAAACATACATTAGAGAAAAGATAGCATCTTCAACAAATGGTGCTGTGAAAACTAGAAATCTATATGCAGCAAAATGAAACTAAACCCCTATTTTTCACCATGCACAAAACTCAACTCAGAGTGGATCAAGGACTTAGGAATTAGATAAGGGACCCTGAGCCTAACTGAGGAAAACGTGGGCCTGAATCTCCATCATGTTGGATTAGGCCCTGACTTCCTTAACAAGACTCCTAAAGTATAAGAAATAAAAGCAGGAATCAATAAATGGGATTGTTTAAAACTAAAAATCTTTTTCTCAGCAAAAGAAACAATGAAGTGAACAGGTAGCCTACATTCTGGGAACAAATTTTTGCCACACACACAACAGATAGAGCACTTATTTCCAGGATATATAAAGAACTCCAAAATCTTAACATCAAAAACCTAACAACCCAATCAATAAATGGGCTTAGGAGCTGAATAGACACGTCTCAGAAGAAGATATACAATCAATCAACAAATATATGAAAAGATGTTCAACATCTCTAGCCATTAGAGAAATGCAAATCAAAACTACTCTAGGATGTCATCTCACCCCAGTCAGAATGGCAATTATCAAGAATACAAATAACAACAAGTGTTGGCAAGGATGTGGAGGAAAAGGCACACTCATACATTGCTGGTGGGACTGCATATTGGTACAACCAATCTGGAAAACAGTATGAAGATTCCTTAGAAAACTTGGAATGGAACCATTATTTGACCCAGCTATCCTACTCCTCAGTCTATACCCAAAGGACTTAAAAACAGCATACTACAGTGACGCAGCCATTTCAATGTTTGTAGCATCTCAGTTCACAATAGCTAAACTGTGGAACCAACCTAGATGCCCTTCGATAGATGAATGGATAAAGAAATTGTGGTATATATACATAATGAAATATTACTCAGCAATAAAAGAGAATAAAATTATGGCATTTGCAGGTAAATGTATGGAATTGGAGAATATCATGCTAAGTGAAGTAAGCCAATATCAAAAAACCAAATGCTGAATGTTCTCTTTGATAAGTGGATGCTGATCCATAATGTGGAAAACGACACAGGAAGAATGGAGGAACTTTGGTAACAGGGGTGGCGGGGAGGGGGCAGGGGGACAGTAAAGATGGTGGAATATGATGGACATCATAGCCCTAGCTTTATGTATGATTGCATGTATGTTGTGATTCTACATCACAAACAACCAGAGAAATGAAAAGTTGTGCTCCATCTGTGCACAATGAATAAAAATGCACTTTGCTATCATGTAAACATAAATAAAATTTAAAAAATAAATAAATAAATAAATAAATGGATAAAGAAACTGTGGTATATATACACAATGGAATATTACTCAACATTAAAAGAGAATAAAGTTATGGCTTTTGCAGGTAAATGGATCGAGTTGGAGAACGTCCTGGTAAGTGAAGTAAGCCAATCCCAAAAAACCAAAGGCTGAATGTTCTCTCTGATAAGTGAATGCTGATCCATAATGTGGGAGGGGGGCATCAGAAGAATGGATAAACTTTGGTCAAAGTGGAGGGAAAGGAGGGGATGGGAAGTGGGGGCAGGAAAGATGGTGGAATGTGATGGACAACAATGCCCTAGGTTCATGTATGACTGCACATATGGTGTAACTCTATATTGTGTACAACCCAAGAAATGAAAAGTTGTGCTCCATTTGTGAACAATGAATCAAATTGCATTCTGCTGTCATGTAAACCTAAATAGAATTTAAAAAAATAAAATAGGCAAATTGCAAATATTGTTAAAACTCCTTTGACCAGTGTGAAAAATGAAAAGCTTTATGGAAAGTAGGAAGGATAGTGTTCATGAGGCAACCTTTGTAGTCCCACCAACAGACTACACCTGCAGAGGCAGTGCACTCTGTATGATGAGGAGGAGATACGTAAATTCATGCCAAAACTTTTACGGCACGTAAGTGTGATGCAATCTGAAATTGCATGCAATCTGAAATGTCTGGTATATTCATGGAATACATCAGACAGCTATGGAAAGATGGTGAAATCAAAAAGAAAACATAGATACATAGAAATTGTTTAACTCCAAAGGCTAAATAATATCCTCTGGAGGAAGATGTCCTGGATTAATTAAGAAAGACTGAGATTTGATGGAGAGAATGAACCAGCTGTTGCAACAGGTGCAGTCACAGAGCCATAGTATGATAAAGAAAATAATTAATTTAGAATGGTTTTTAGAAGAATTTTCACTGAAACACAAGCACAAATGTAGTCAGGGGTGCGATTAGATTATTATAGGAAAGAATAACTTGGAGAATATTTTGCTCTTGGAGCAAAGCTTTGTTTGGGCATGAAGTCAGAGCTTATAGATCTGTTTTTATTCATGTCTTTCCAACTTTCCGAAACAGGCTGTCTTTGACATGGATTACTGATGCAATATCAATAAATTTTCTACTAGTAAAATCTTCCAAAAAAGCAACATTCTTAACCTTTTTTTCAGGGGGAGGGGCAGTGGGGATTGAACTCAAGGGCACTCAACCACTGAGCACATCCCCATCCCTATTTTGTATTTTATTTAGAAACCAGGGTCTCACAGAGTTGCTTAGTGCCTCGCTGTTGCTGAGGCTGGCTTTGAACTCACAATCTTTGTGTCTCAGTCTCCTGAACCTCTAGGGATTACAGATGTGTGCCACAACACCAGGCAACATTCTTATCTTAATCAGACAAAACATAGTAATGCTGTCACTGACAGTATGAGTGTATAGTAAATAACTGCATAGTGAAGATATTTTGTGTCATTTTGCTACATAATTAGGAATATGGCTTTGACATACATAAAACCAAGGATCTTTACAGTATGTACTAAGTTTTGAGATGATAGTCTATTTCATATGTGCTAATTAAATTTAAATGTCCTGATACATTAAATGAATGGGGTTTAATATAAAGTTACAGCATGTTTTGATTCTAAAGATGTACTTATATGAGCACAAAGTAATGTTTTATAATTGACTTTCAAAAAATATTTTTAAGTATGTTTCATGTATGCATTAACTTTGGCATTTGCACCTTGACAGTATAATACCTGGAAAAAATGTGTTTGTCCCAAATGAGGCAGGAAAATAAAACTTGTTATCTTCATAATTCACCTTATGCAGTTAGTAAATCAGGTGATTCCTATGTCTTTTAATTCCAGCATGTCATAAAAATATATATTATTAACATTGGCAGATAAAACTTTTGAGGCCCCCAAACCATATATGACTTCCTTAAGATTGCCAGAAATTAGATCAGAAACCAGATCCCTTGAACCTAAGACTTTAAAATGATTTTACCTGTGTTCCTTTTTAATTAATATGTAGCAGTAAGCTGATTGCTCATTTGCTGAAATTTGGGATTATTTTAAAATAAAGCAAATCCAAGCTCTCATAGACTGCTTGTTGTCTGTTCTGCATCTAACATCCTCTTCTTTATTGTTATTAAAACTCTGATTTTATCCCAGAGCAGATCACAGAGAAGGAGGCTAGAGAGAGCCTTGCTGCTTTTCTCAGCAGCTATATCAGTTTTGGGTTGTCTGCATGTGAACATTGTGTTACAAAAGAAAATAAATGCCTTACTAGCTTAAGGTACTAGGATTAGCTAACAGAGATATCTATCTTTTCCATATCAGAGAAATTATATTCTAATATTTTTATTATTTATTCATTTCCTTGTTTCTCTAAATGTTCAGGAAAACATTAAAAATATTCTGAACACCTATTATATATAGGGCATAATGGGGATGAAACTATAAATAAGCCGAGTTTTCTACTTTCACTGAACTTGATTTCTTATAGAAGAGTCAGAAAATAAATAGGTAAAAAATAACAATAATACTTCAAACTCATATTAAGAATGATGAAGATTATATTTAAAAGCAAAATCTCCAAGATGATGACTGTATGATTATAGATACGGAAGTTTTATTAAGTTAGGGAGGCATCTTTTAAAGGGACATTTGAGCAAAGCCCTAACCAATGAAAAACAAGGAGGATGGCATTAAAAATAGCAAACACAGAAGCCCTGAGGCAGGACAATCTTGATATGTCTGAAAAATAGCAAAATCCCTTGATTAGTTATTAAGGGAAATCATGGTAGAAAGTGGGGATTAGAGACAGCGCTAGTCTCCTTTATTGCTCTGCCTTGTACCATCGTGCCTGGGAAGAAAAATAAAGCAAGAAAAAGAATTACTATCTTCTGAAGAGGGTAAATTTTAAGCACATAGTCAGAAAACCTCTGAGAGAGATGCCACTTTTAAGCACAGATATCAATGAGGTAGTAGAGCAAGTTACTTGTATATCCGGGAGAAGTATGTTCTGAGAAGGAAAAGTGAAAAACCTTAAGTTGAAGTTGTCTTGATAAATTTGAAAAGCCAAAAAATCCATTCAGTTAGAGAGACACAAGGGTTGAGGAGAACAGAACAAGAGGTTAGAAAAGTATCAGGGATCCAAAGGCCATTGGAAGAACTTCACCTTTTATACTAAGAAGGATGAAAATCACTTGGATAATTTTGAACACAAGGATGATATGAACTTCAGACTTAAAGGAACCACTCTAGGCTGGGGTTGTGGTTCAGTGGTAGAGCACTCACCTAGCATGTGTGAGGCACTGAGTTCAATTCTTGGCAGCACATATAAATAAATAAATTAAATAAAGGTTCTTCAATCAATCAACCAATCAATAAATAAAAGAACCACTTTGGAAATTGGTTAAGGATAGGATATTGGTTCAAGGTAGTAAAAGGAAACTAGGGAGAAGACTGTTGTAATAAACCTATAATAATCTCATAGGTGTATTTTTTCTAAATCTATCATCTCTATATATACAAACTTCATTTATCTGTATTCTGACTCATGAGATATCTGTTTGGATTTCACATTGATCAGCTAAATACATTTTGAAATATCTCACCTGTTGGTTATTTCTTGTACTAAAAATCAAACTTTTATAAAATTAAAAAAATGAAGTTCTTAAATTCCTCAACCTTCATGTATTATTACCCAGTCTTCTTTGTTAGAGATCATGATTTTAGCTGCAAATGCTTTTGCTAGTAGTCATTCGATAGAAACTAAGATAGTCAACAATGTCATTTATTAAAGTCATTTTGTGAATGATGATTTTGGTAAGCTATTATACTAGTTTTTACATGTTCTAGTGAATTTTTATTTACTTTCTAAATTATTCAGGTTTTCAATATTTTTCAGCCCATTTTAGATAGTACCCTAAATGCAAAATCTCTACCAAGAAATCATATTGTAAGGAATGTTATGTTATCAAAAAATTAATAACTTTGAAGTTTTTAAAAATACTTTTGTAGTTACATAATATAGCAAATATTTGAAAATTTTCTACTTGATTGAACTTCCAGTGACCATTTTCTTTAAGTGATAGTTTAATTAATATTTTAGCAGCACAATTTTGTTGCTATAGGGAGATATATTTTTCTATGCATGTTTTGTTTTTAGGAATAAAATCCAGTTGTATATTGGGCCTAGGCATTGTGATATCACATAACTGAGTTGCAGGTAGATAAATCCAAGGAGCTACAATATCATCTTTTTTCATTCTCTTGCAGACTCAACAGAAGATGTCATATGGATAAAATAAAGTTAAAAAGAAAAAAGATCTGCAGGAGGAATCAAAAGATAATACACAGCCAAGAAGGTGAGTTTTCTCTTTAATGATGCCATGGCCACAGTGACCTTCCACTGCTCTTAACAAGGTGGAAGAAAGTCTGCTTAACACTTCACCATGGAGCTGTTATTTTTCCACCTCAGTGGGCTCATTTCTTTAGGACACATAGAAAATAAGACCTTTTACTCTCAACATGGCCTAGACAACTTCTGTGCATAAGGGATGGGAAAGTCAATGTTTGAGGAAAAATGTCGAATTCTTTTGAAACAATCTAATACAAAACCTTTTTTGATCCTCATTTTCAAAAATTATGATTGATTCAAATATTTACTGTAGCTCTTATTGTAATATTCCAAAGTTTTACTTGATTTATGTTTTGATGGAGAAAAGGGATGTCTCTTAATTTTATATTATTGTACCAAATGCAACACTAATTGGCTTATTGGCAGTCACCACCATGTATGTCCTCCCAGAAAAAAATAATGCCATTGGGACTGTATTATACCCAACTTTAGGATACCATATTGCTACAGAGAATAGTACCAAGCAAAATACTTTGCACATTGTGGATAGTCAATATACGTTTCAATGTTGACTACTAGCAGTGTATTTAGGGGACATAAGCAAGCACAGGCACAGATATTTTAATAATAACAAATGATAACATTAAAATTTGTCTATAATGCATGCATAATTGATAAATATTATGATTTGGATCTGGAATGACCCCAAAAGTTCATATGTTGAAAACATTATCCTTAATGCGGTGAGGTTCAGAAATAGGCTTTTAGGCAATCATGGATCATGAAAGGTCTTATTTCATCAAGTAAATAAATCCACTGATAGCTGGATGGACTATTGGAGGTGGGACCTAGCTGGAGGAAGTAGGTCACAAGAGGTGTGCCCTGGAAGGGCTGCACCCCTCCCCCCCCCATTATTTGACTGTAACGAACTGAACATATTTCTTTAAAATGCCATCTGCCATAATGTTCTCCCTCACCTCAAACTCAGAGCAATGGAGACAGCCAATCACTGACTGAAGTATCTGAAAATGAGAATCAAAATAGCATTTTTCTCTTCCACGTTGTTCTTGTCAGGTATTTTAGTCACAAAGACAAAAAAGAGAGAAAACTGACTAATGTAACAAGTACATGATTACATGAGCATTATACTTAAAATAAGCTTAACTAAATACAATTTAGCAGATACATTTCCACATGTACAATTTGCCAATATTCTTGGATTTCTTTACAATTCTAAGTTAGACTTACATTAATAAAATATCTCAAAGTGAAAATAACCCGCAACTGCCACAAATGGAGCAACTGTAACTCTGCAGCTCACTAGTACTTCCCCGGGGCAGATGAGAACAAATTCAGTCAGCAGGATGAGACCTGGGGAAATCAACTAAGACAATGATAGAAACACAGATACAAAGAAGACTAATAAACCTAGATTTGTTCATAATAATAAGCAGTGGGGAGCCAAAAGGATGGTCTGATATGAGGAAATAGGCCATCAGAAAAAAATAAAGATCGGTGAGGTGGTAAAGATTCAAACAACATCTGAACATAAATCAGGAATTGATAAAGTAGGAAGAAATTGGGGCTCAGCGGTAGAGCACTTGCCTATGTGTGTAAGACATTGGGTTGGATTCTCAACACAACATATAAATAAAGGTCTACCAACAGCTAAAAATATATACATGTATTTTTAAAGTAGAAACAAATTGGAAAAAAGCTAGACTAAGCGATCAGTCTCTTAGTCTAATGGCTAGGTTTCAAATACATACTTAAAGGAAAACAGGAAAATGGACAGAAGGATAAGTTGAGTTTCATGGACCCTTATAATAGACAACTAAAGGGATTCTGTTGCCTGTGTACTACTGGGTATGGCTCAGGGCTCCCATCAATTATAGCAACTTTGAGGAACATTGGACATAACATGTGAATAAACTGCTACATATTTCCATGTCAAATTCTTACTTGCCTAGTAATGGTATAATCTGAAGAGGTTCATCACCATGGGCAATTTGGAGAGGTACAGGTTGACAACCAGTGAAAATGGTCTTATGGTGTTTTCATTTCATTAAGAAAATATGAAAATTTCAATATTCATTACTTAATTTGTTCTCCTCTGCTTTTCTTCAATAAACATCTGTAGATCTGTTTTGTGAGCCAAGACTATGCTATCTGTACCATTCCATTAATAGAACTCTTTAGCATACTAAATTCTTATGCTTATGATAGAATGTTTATCCATATTTTAGCAAAATGCTGAAGTTATGTATATATATATAAAATCTATGATAGAACTAAATCTATGATGGACATAAGCCCAGGGCTGGCCTGAGGCAAAATGATCACAACAAAAAAAGGAAAAAAAGATAACAGATATTTAAGCAAGTTTATTCTTATAAATGTGAAAAAAAGTTGAGTGGCTCTTGCTTGTGAATATATTCTTGAACAACCAATAGACACTAATAATATCTAAAATAGTCTATATTGGCATGGGACAAAGTTGTAGATAAAATGATAAATACCACTTTTTCTAGCTAGAAAGGCAATATATAAGTAAATAAAACCAATAAACAAGAAAAAAATTCTTTACTGAGTGTCTAACTTGGGCAAAATACTACGTCAGATGGTTAACATAAACTATTTTTAGTTTTTACAGCCATCATATGAGGTAGGGTATTGGTTTCTTAGCTTTAATCTAAGACTAGAATATTTAGCCATATATAGAAAATCTACACAAGCTAAAAAATGCTTATTTTTGTTGTACCATGTTCTGATTAAGGTACACTTTGAGGACTATATCCACAATAGATATATTTCTTCAGTTTGGGTTTAGCAGGTTGATAACTTGGCGAGGACTTTTCACCTGCACCAAGTATCTCTCTTCTCTGCATGTGAGTGCATATCAAGTGATAAACCCAGATCAAAGGAAATAAAATAGAAACAATTTTTGTTTGAAAGTGGATTAGGGGGAAACAGTGTAGGAAGACATTGGTCACTTATATACAGAAACATTGATTTTTTTATCTATTATATGGCTTTTTTTTTCCTTTTTGCCAGAGGAGGATGCTATAGTGGTCTAAGAGCATTTTGAATTTCCAGAAAGCTCTGTAGCTGTCAAAGTGGTACTGCATTATTATTCCCATTTTAAGCTTAGGACAAGTAGAGTTCGTGCTGGTCACAAGGCTAGCAGATAGAGACAAAATAGCTGTTTTCCTCCATAATCCAAGTCCATTATGCTCTACTGCTAGCAGCCATGAACTTCAGTTGTGTTGGAGATAGGCTAGAAACAACCTTCCTACCCAACAGTCTTTTCTTTGATGTCTTTTTTTGGTCCTTTGAACCAGAGAAGAGACTTACTTTATTTTATGACAAAGTTGTCAAATAGGAAAGGGAAGACAATCCCAATGTGGAAATGGATTAATGAAGACCTAAGGGGAAATTCAGAATGAAAAGGAGTGCCATAGAACCTTTAAAAATAGAGGTACTTTCCTGTCTTGGGGACATTAAAGGTCTCATCTATAAATGCCACTTGCAATAAATTGAACTACACTCAGATCATTCACCTTGGGAGAATGAGTCAAGCAAAGGGTGAACTTCAAGCTGTCACCTTCAGAAATTGTGAGACTGACCTAAGACTTTACCTCTAGCAATCAAAATTGAGAAGTTAAAAAATTAAATGAAATAGCTGGATGCTGCTTTTAGTGGAATTGATGTCTTTAGTTTAAAACAGAGCTGGTAGAAGAATATAAAAAAAAAAAAAACAACACTGTTTTTATTGACTTGAACTAGATCTCAAATGCAGTTTTGACAAGTTACAACTTACCCATGAAAATAAATGTAAATGCTATTAAGGAATCTGGACTATACCCTGTAGGTTAAAGTTGGGGTGAGGACATCACTTTGAAGTTACAGTGGGCAACTCTTTCAAGGAGAGATCTTTTCCACTCCTGTATTTCCATGTCATCCCATACTTGTTCTTATATTTATTAACTTTTACATTTTAATGATGTACTCCTCTAAATAACCAAAAGGCTTTTAGCTTTCTGAGGGTGGGGACTGGACCTTGTTCACTTTTCTACCAGCACATGCTACATTGTTTCAATGAATGTTAGAATAAGCAAGAGTTTTTGTTTCTGAAAACTATCTTGGCAGCTTATAACCTGGTTCAAAGTGGGGGGCACTGGAAGCAAGAAAGCTGGATTATTACTGTTGAGGAAGGGAAAGAAAATATTAGCCTTAATTAGCTTTAATCCAGAGTCAGTGAAGTTGGAAAGAAGGCAACAAATTTAAGCATTTTAGTAAGTAGAATCAAAATTAGTTGATGACTAGATAAAAAAGTGAGGAGGGGAGGAGAGATTAAGGTTTATACTTGTGTTTCTGTCTAGTTGATTATGTGAGTACAGATGAAATTAGTAAGTGTCAAGGATGCTTCATGCATCAAGAAGCAATTTTGGAAAATTAGGGTAATGGCATTTAATACCTAATCATGTTATGTCTTATATTCAGGAATATGCAAGTATCCGTGACCTAGGTAGCATTTCTGTCTCACACACACTGCAGCTTATCACCACCAGGATTTAAGTACCTTTTACATTTCTTCTATCTTTACCTCCTTTCAAAGTCATTCTTTCATAATTAAGTAGTATGTTATTCTTTTAGGATGAGTTATTTTCCTTGTCAAATATATTTTCCTAGAGCAAGTTATTCTGAGTTATTTATATAAAATGTGTTTAGCTTTGTTGTCATGACTGAAAATAACTTTTGTTCTCAACCTTCCTTAGCAGTTTTCAAGAGAAAATGTACAGCCAACTTCCAGATAGTGCACAAGTCAATTGCTTTGTCAGCCTTGATTTATTGACGGAGGTGTTGTCCATAGTCATCCTTGCTATCTTCTGGAGTTATGATAAAAAGAAAAAGGCAGAAATATGAGAACATACATTTGTTTTTAAATCCTTGCCTCACAGCATTCACTAAATCTTCTGGAGCCTCGGTTTCTGTAAAAATTCCTTCTTTATTATGTTGCTGAAAAAAGAAATGAAATAATGGAAGAGAAAGTTTTAGTTACAAATTTCCATTATCTGCTTACCTGTTGGTCTAATTGATGCTTATATTTGCATTCAAATATTTCTTCTTACATATATAAGATAATGAATTCATGAGTAACTGTGAAGAACAGAGAGTTACCAAAATAAAGCAATGAAAAGCTATGTTTTTTATGTGTAGGTAACACTAAGATTTTAAATTGTCAAATACATTTTATAAAAGTGTCAGAATTCAACAATAGTTCAAAAGGCTGAAATAGTGAATTGGAACTAATAAGACATTGAATAGGGGGGAAAAGTGAAGTTGACAAGAGTTATAAAAGGCCTTGGGACTTTGAGTTGACTCCTTGTCTAATTAATCAACAATATGGGTGCCTAAAAAGAAAATCTGTCCTAATCTGCTTTGATAGAGGTGGAGGGTCCAGAACAAAAAAAGGTGATGGCCTACATTGTACTTGTCATTCGACGGATATCATCCATGCAGAAGAAAAAGGAGAATTATCATAAAATAGGTTAGCAACCAAATATTATATAAGAGATAGTTAAGGAATTCTAGAAGTCTAAGCTGAATATCATTTTATAGAAGATGAAATTGATAAGATAAGACATGATCTACTCTACTATTCTCACTACTGCATTATAAAAGTCCACTCTAGATCTTAATTTAGTAAGACAAGGAGCATTTTAGTATGCTCATGGATTCTTTGGACTAAGATTCAGTAAAAGCACAGTAGGATTGGCTCCTCTTTATAATGTCATTTTGGGTTATTGGAATAGCTCAGGGTACCTCAAATGGCTAGGTTATAGAAGAACTCCTTCCAGCAAAGATTATCTACTGATAGGTCTGGTCCATGGATTGAGATGGCAAAAGGACAGTCAGATATACTGTCAATCATGGCAGCTGTGTGTTTCCTTTCCAAAATGGTAATCTCAAGGTATCCAAGCTTCCAGTGTGGCAGCTCTGTACTCCAAGAGTGAATGCTCCAGTGAAGAAGGCGAAACCTTCATGGCCTTTGATGATCAGTGATGGAAATCAGAGTTTCACTTCTGCAAACTCCATTGTGTGAACAGACCACACAAATTCAAAGGCTGCGGACATAGTTGTCACCGTCTTTTACAGTGATCGAGTTTCCAACTCTCAGATATTGTAACATTCTATCTCATATCTATGTAAAAACAAAGTTGATTTTGGCTCAAAGTGAAAAAAAATAGTTTAACTTACACTCAAATACCTGAAATATTCTCATAGTGTGCCTTATGAGAATATTATTGAGATGTGCATATGTTAGATATGAGATTTAGAAGCATATGAAGAGCTCATTATACTGTGTATCTTAGAAGACTTAAAAAAACTTGATATTCAAATTATTACTAATACTTCTTGGCAGCAGCATTCTAAGTAGAAAATTCACATGAAGGTATCTTTAAAGTAATTTCAAAAACTGGACAAGAGGCCAAATGAAAATCACAGATGTGTTGTCATCAATAAAAATGTGAGAAGTCTTTAAATAGGACAACAAGTTGTTCAAATTAAGTATATTCTGGACCATTTCCATAGGCAAGAAGCGATACATGGTAGGGAACTTTATGTCTCTGTGACTTTATGATATGGAGGATGCCTAATTTTTACAAAGGGAAAACAGAAATTAAGAGAACATCCTTTTATTTTCCATGAGAGAAGCTAACTCAGGGTGGTTTAACTGATAAAGGGGGCATTTTTTGTTTTGTTTTGTTTTTATTTGCAACAGTGAATTCGAAGAGCCAGTCTTATTACAGGACCATCGCTAAGAAGGAAAGGGAGAGTGCTAAGGACCAGAGTGAAAAGCAGAATCAGGTCCTAATGAGTTAGGAGTTGTCAGTTCAATAAAAGGTATGTTTCAATCTAGAATTGACAGGTAAGATCAGGGGTTCAGAAAATCTCAAAAAAAAACAAAGCAAAAATACTAGATGGAGACTGAATAAACTGGCCAAACACATACCTGAAGATGGGTTTTTAGATATTCCATGAATGTAGTCAGGACAGGTCCATAAGCTTAGGTTGACGATAGATGCCATGGAAATAGAATGTGACAGGAATGAGTTGCATGATGCTTTCCATACCCAGGGGAAACAGTGAGAATGTGGTTCACCCATTCAGTGGGGATAACCAAACATACTGGAATCCTCCTATATCACAATGGAGGAAATTTAAGTAAACTGGAAAAGAATAACACTTGACAAGTCCAGGTAATGTTGCATCTACTTGTAATCAAATATCAGACAAAGCTGGTTGTAAATAAGATGTTTTTCAAACCCAATCTTTGTGAGAAGCTCAGCTGCTAATATTTCAAACTAGCTGTTTATGTGGATCCAAGAAAAGGCCCTTAAGAGAAGTGAGCTCCCCTGTGGGCATAAGGCACAGCTGTGGCTGGGATGGAGCAAGGGGAGGCTTATGGAAGTAACAGACCATTTAGAATTAAGGACACATGCTTTGCCTGCCATATATGTGTGTGTGTGTGTGTGTGTGTGTGTGTGTGTGTGTGTGTACACATATATGTGTGTATATATATATATGTATATAAAATATTAGGGAAATTTTGCATGTTATGCTATGGAGTTGTTAGGAGAAATAAACAAGTTTGTATTTTCAAAGTTGATAGAACAGTGTATACAGAAAAATTAAATACTGACTGAATAATGTATCTTCCCAAAGTTGCTTTCTGTTCCCTTCCTGAGCAACTTCATCTTTCTTCAGCCATGTGTCCTTCATTACATGGACTATTTGCATGCAGGTTTTATATTCTGGTTACTATATTTAGATGTTTTAATTGACTCCTCTCACTAGGCAAGGTGTGTGACTCAATCATTACTCCCAATTAACACACTGTTCATTGTAATTTGCTCTTCAGAGTTTAGTGACTTTGCTTCATTGGTTACATTTGCCCAACACAGACAAGCCTACACTTCCAAATATGAGTTATGTGAAGAAAAGCAAATCAATAATGTCTGTTTATAGGTCTGGAGATTAGTGAACAAGTATAATATAAGTGTAATTCAAATAATATGTGTTTTTTAATTCAAATTCAATAAAATTGACATTTTAACTATAGTTTTACAAAATGTCTTTTTTCACCTATTAATTTTTTTAATTTTTTGCTTTGATTTTGCATTGCTCATGAAAATGCCTTAGTTTAAGAAGAGCTATAATTTTAAAAAGGAGGTTAATCAATTTGTTAGTCTAAGCTAATTAATTTAAGTTGATTTTTATGTTGTGCTTTTCTAAGACTAGATTCTTTGACAGAGAAGCAAATCTATGGATATTGATGCTTCCAAAATGTCTTTAATTATCACAGATACAGACTAATAAAGTCAAACATTTTTCTTTTATTTTTTTCAGTGTGCATAAATACAAATTAATAAAAATATCTTAGAAGATGGAAGTAAGAATTTAAAAAAATAAAAATCACCTATAATTTTTGCATAATATAAGTATATGAGCTTTCCTTCAAATTAAGATTATATGCATGTATGTACATATATATGTTTACAGTCACACATATATTTGCCATATGTGCAGTACTATGTACTTTTAAAAATACAATTATGAATTAATAAGTCATATATATACATGCACACAAATATACATTTATATCTTATATATGAACTATTACAAATGTTTCAGGTTGCATGAGGCAAAATACTGGTACTTTGTATATATTCTAATAGCAAAGTCAGGGTTAAAATATACTAAATCCATGGTTTTCAGTACTTCTCTCATATATTTTCCCATTGAAATGGTCAAAAGATGGTTCAAATGGAGAAAAACCTTCATTATCACTGAAATTTTGTTATAGGTACAATCTAGGTCCCAGTAAAGGTTAGAACATTCTATATAACATACAAGAATGTCAAGAGAAAAAAAAATTCAAACATTACCAATAGACTCTAAGGAATCTGAAGACCCACCAGTGGTGCTTAGCACATATCTAAAGGTAACCACATGTCACCTCACAGTCTGTAGTTGAGAACTGAGGTCTCCAGCATTGCCCACTTCCAAGTAAGGTGGGGAAATATATTTTCTTGCTATTCTGAGTAGTTCTGTGTCCAGCCACCATTCTACTGCTTTGGAAAAAGAAAGAGTAGATTTTAGCATTTAACTGACAGTACTGTCACTCTGTAATTATTATTCATTGCAGAAAAAAAATTTTTAATGACTATGTTTTCTTGGTAATTTAATTCCCCTTTGCTCTAAATCAAATCAAGTGTTTATAAAAGTCAGGCCTATGAGACCAAATGCCTACAAAAGGCAAAAATTAGAAGACTTTAGACCCCTTATAAAATAAAAATTTAGATTAAATGGACCATGGATTGGGCTGGACACTTTTGACTACATTAGAGATGTGAAGGTAAAAATGGCAAGCTCAGGGCCTCAGATTTTGAACTCAAGTCATAGAGAGAACCAAACACTTTTATTATATCTGTAAAAGAATCTCTTATTAGACTTGATGTTAAGTTTGTAAAAATAAAATTCAAAACACATTTTTCTGTCAGTTCCCTTTTTAATTTGGAGGTAGACAGTACAAATATTTCCCAAAGATCATTCCTTTTTTTATTAATTGTTCTTTTTCAATTCTGGCACTGTTGGATCGGTGAGATACCTCATTTATTCTTGAAAATAATACTCATTAGATGTTTTCTTATAGTTTTCTTTGGTCCCCTGAATTATCTTACATATTTAATAATCTTTACTTTTTATTCCATAATTTTTCTGTCATACTGAAAGCTTTTTGAAAATATCTAAAATATCTAGTTATTCCTGCTTTTCTTTCTTTCTTTCTTTTTTTTGTACCAGGGATTGAACCCAAAGGTAGTCAACCACTGAGCCACATCCCCAGCTTTTATTTTTTATTTTTTAATTTTATTTTAAGACTGGGTCTGGCAAAGTTCTTTAGGGCCTCACTTAGTTGCTAAGGCTGGCTTCAAAATGGGGATTTTCCTGCCCATCTGATCTCCTGAGCCACTGAGATTTACAAGCATGCTCCACCACACCTGGCATTTTTGCTTTTCTTATTGTTGATTTCCATTTGAATCTAAAAACGTGAAGATAGAAAGAGAACAAAGCAGCACCATATTGAGAATCAATGCCTGATTGTCTTCATTTGGGGGGAAATAGTGGAGATCTGGACTTTATGCTTGACATTTCTATAGGTCAGCAGAAATGGCAGATTACTCTGGGGTGCCAACAAGCCCTACATCATTTATTCATTTTTTAAAGCAAGAAATTTTACCTTTTACTGAGAAGAAAATGCCTGGCTATGAGCTATTGGACTATGTGAGACTGGAAGAGAAGTGTATGTGTGTGGGGGGATTACTCATGTTTATATATATACTTATATATGAAGGCCTCTCTGTGTCTTCATTGTGAGTCCTACTTATTCCCGATTTCATTTCAATCTCTCTCTTCCAGTTCTGGACTTCTTATTCAAAGCCATTCACTCTCTTCCCAGTGACAGTTCTGTTCAAGCATATAATATACTTCATGTTTCTATGCCATGCTTCATTGGTATCCTCTTCTATCTACTTTCCTTCTAAAAAAATTTAATTTTTTAAAAATTATTGATTCAGAGCTTTTCGTTCTTTGTTAAAATTTTAAGAGACATTAAGAAGTTGAGGTGATCAGTTTATGGAGCCCATCTGACATCTTGTATTAACTATTTTCATACATAAGGTCTTGAAATTTTCCTTTATGTTAGATAGCTATAAAATACATTTTTGTTCATAAGTACTTTCCTGTAACATTTTTATAATTATATGAAATATTTTATAGATGCACACATATTAATATGCTTATTTGGAATACATTACTTTCTACATTTTAAAAAGTGATCAATTCATTTCCTTGTAATTATATCTTTGTCCTTGACAAGAACTGAACTCTTAGGATAAATGGCTAGGAGTTAAATTACTGAGTGAATAGGTTCATGTGTTGCCAAATTGCCACATGTGAAGCTTTTACAATTTATATTTCCACCATAAGAGCAAAAGAATAATAAAATTCTCTAGGTTTTATTATTTTAAGTTGGCACAATATGTATTAAGTAGGTAGAGCATGTGGTTTCTTACTTTGCTTTTCTCTGATGACTGCACATTGGTGAATTTGAATTGTCTGCCCACACTCTTTGCCCATTTTTCTATGGGCCCTTTATCATTTTTCAAATTGATTTCAAATGTAGGTATCTGTATTAAAATATAAATCTTTATCTCTTTATTTTCCTTAAGATTTCCCAATTTTATTTGCCTTTAATATTTTCATTGGTTTTGCTTTATTGATCTAAAGTCATGTTGTAGAGAGAAAAAAAAAATCTATCAAATTGTTCCAATATGTTATCTCCATTAGTATCATGCATTAAATTTTACCTTTTCCCCCAAAGTAAGGTGTTCTATATATAATAGTAATTTTTATTTTTGTATATATCATTTTTATTTGTTAATATTTAGATATTTCATTTGTTTACAATTTTTGTGGTAACACATATGAACAATTATATAATTTAACTTTTTGCCAAGTATTTAATCAAATGGTGTGAAATAACCCTAATTTCGTTGAGGTGAGCTGCCATATTACAGACATAAATATGGAATTGAAGGAGCTGGCAATTGTGCTTTTCAATTCCATTTCAAATGTCTAGTGGATGTGTGTATCTTCTTCCCAGAATGAGGCAAAATCTGGGCATTTTTATTGTTGCCATTGTTTTTAACAGACCTGTTAAGTGAGGGGTCTTTTGTGTAGGTCACTGTCCATCTAATGTGGTGGCTGGATACATACACAACAGGGTCAAGTACATAACACCTGTATACTTTTAGGATCCAAAAATTCCATTTCATCCTCTTTCATTCTAAATTCTTGATTTTCTGATATTTTGAAAACCTAGATTTTAAGCAAACTAGAACACGTAGAGTACATTGTTCTTAAGATTATCCTGAGACTCCCAAGAAAAAGGAACTCTCAGTTTCCTTCACAGGATGGTGCCAAGAGGATAGAAAGTGTCGCTGTGCGTTTTCAAGTTGGTCTCCTCTGTGTCCATGCATCAGGGAAAAGTAGGTGAGGAAATTATAAAGGAAATTACTGCATTCTTTTCTCAGTTCCCTATTTCCTGAAGTCAGTTTGGCCTATAATATGATTTGGAACACAGATTATTTCATTTATTGCTTCTCAGCCCAACTGCACCTTATTCATGCTACTTCTGCCTAGATAGCATTATTGAATAATCAGACTTAGTTTATTAGGCAAGTTTTAGTGTCAGTTTTTTCCATTTTCTATTCCCTCCACCTCTGCCAATGCTTTTTAGTATCATGATAAGAATTTAAGTGAAATCCAAAAATATCTGTTTACTCTTTGTGATTTGGAGCCAGAATTCTACAACTTCTAGATTCAGTTGTTGAAAACTGATTAGTATTCTATACACAACAGAATAATGCTTGATATGTATACACATTTGATGTTTTATACTTTTGATGTTTAACAAAACTGCCTTTAGAGAAAAAAAGAAATCTGTATTGATAACCTAATGTAGATCATAAAACAAAGATTATTATAAGTCAAAACAGGACAAAAGAACAATTCCAAGCTTTTGGAATTGGACAAAACTGGGTTCAGTCCTGCCATGGGCTTTTAATATTGATATCACTGCGAGACTTTTTATCCTTCTGAATTTTAGCTTCCTCATCTGTGAGATTTCAGTGAGATTCAGGAAAGACACTAAACAGCTTTCTTTCAAATACCCCTTTATTTACAGCCATGTTATTAGACCTGTAGTATCCAGAGCAGTGATACCATCAACAAGAAATTGGTTAGGAGTGGGAATTTGCTGACCCCAACCTGAACCACTAAATCAGAAATTGTGATGGTGGAACCCGGCAGTATGTAACTTAATAAACCTTTCAAATAATTGTGATGTATGTTCGAATTTGAGATCCAGTGATTTACATCATACTATTACTTGTATGTGATTTTGAATAAATAGCCATAGTGAATCAAAATTAAAATACCACTAAAATCATCATGGCAACTGTACATGTCAAAGTCATTATAGACATAAAATATTTTATTTCTAATTTCCTTATGGACTAAATGGATGATATGAAATGTTGAACCAAGCAGGGTAAGCTAATGATTGACAAGCATTATCCTGAGCATCAAAATACTCACCATCACCACTAGACTCAAAGACCCAGCAACGTTTCAGTTCTTAACATAAAATAAGGTCTATTCTACTGTATTTTTTCTAACTGCATTTCGAATATAGGCCAATAGATTGTAATTTTTCCATGTCACTCTCCCTTCAATCATTTTTCTTCTTTCAAAAGAGTTACATTTTTCATTAAATTGTTTTGACCACGAGTCAGAAAATATCTCCTAGCCTACACCTGCACATAGTTATCAACATATGGAGAGAGTTGAGATGACTCTGACCTTTTACACTTTGCTTAGGAATCTGCCTTCCCAGAAATTTAATGTGTGAATTCTAGGGATTCAATTTTCCTGCATTATAGGTATCAGAGAAAGCTGGCAACTTCAGTCTTTGAGGTTAGCAGACAGTATTAATAGACACACGGTTAGTGTTGCAGCTGTGTTAATGTGAAGTTTGAACCCACTGATTTGAAAAAAAATGGCAAAATGTATGTGAAACTTTCTGTAACTCCTCACAGTGTGAACTTTTACTCAGATTTTCAAAACTGACTTCCTCCTCTACCCTACTCCCTTTCCCACTGGGTGTTATTTTTTTAATTCATGTTTTAAAAAATTGTAGGAATCTATTGTTAAATCTTTACAAAAACGTCTTTTACCTTTTCAAGACATTCATGTAGTGGTGCCTTTTGAAATATCAGATACAGAGTTCCCTTTAGGGAGCCATAAAGTTAAAAAATTTACTTTCTTTTCCCTAAGGTAATATAGTGGTTTATCATTCACTTTCTAAATTCCTTAATTTGGTTCCCAAGAAGTAACCATTTTATGTGCATTGTCAAATATCTGACAAAAACCTACTTATTTTAAAGCTGTTAGAATAGCTCTCAATATTCCTAAGGGTTTAAATTTTGAAGGTTTCTTTTAATGACTGTTTCAAAACTTTTGTATCTCTTTGGAATACAGAGATAGCAACTTTCATTGGAATGTGCTTGAGTTTTTCTGATTGCAGATCAGTTTGAAACTTCCAATTTAGCATTTAAAAAAATTGATATCATGAAAAGAAAAACAATGGATAAATGAAGAATATATTTCAATAGCAAGAAGTAATTTTAACTTTTTAAATTATATGTCCTTTACAGACTTTGGGTAATAGGCACAAAAGTCAGCGGACAGGCAAGAGAAAAAAAAGGGGGCTTTGTAGCTAAAAGACAAATGACTGCTTTATCATATCGACCTGCATTTTCATGTTACCTGACCTCTGTGAATCCAATCTCCTAGCTACAGGGTAGAGATGTAGCACCTGTTTCACATGGCTACTTTACAAATGAAGGTTAAGGTAATATATGCGAACTACCTAACACCATGCTTAGTGTACATGAAAATCTCAATAAATGTATTTGCATTTAATTTCCCCTAACACAACAGTTCTCAGTTGTGGGGGTGCATTAGTATTCTCCAGTGAACTTTGATAAATATGGACTATTTGACTCTACAACCCCAAATTCTGATTAAATTTTTCTGGGCTAAATCCTGTATATCTGTAGTGTGCAATGCTCCCCAGGTAACTGCAATGAGTGATCAAGGTTCAGAATCTGCACAAAAGCACCAGTCCTCAAACTTTTATAAGCTTCAGAAATGCTGGTGGAGAGTTTTTCAGATTTTATGTGCCTGGCCTTTAAATTTGGAAGGTTGATTCAATAGAATGGGACAAATTAGGTTAAGGATTTCAGGAAGATATTTTGGTGTCACTCTTATGGAATGTCTAAAAGCTTAGAGCTGCTCAGGTCACCTTAATTCTGCCTTAGCTTTAGAATGGTTTCTGAGTGACTCTCCTAAATTTTCTCATTTGATGACAATTATGTAAAATAGACATAGCAAAAATTGTCACCTCTACTTGACAGGTCAAAAGACTTGAATTTGGAAAAATGAAATAGTTTTACTCTGAACACGCTGTAAGTGAATGATAAGACTCACATTTGGGTTTTGTAATGATAACAATAATTATTAACAACTTATCAAGAACTCACTATTGCTAAGCATTGTGTTAAGCACTTTGCATGAATTCTGTCAATATCAACTGACTTACACAGCTATTATTTTACTCCTTCTTTATTTTATAAGCAAGAAAACCACAGCCTAATAGTAAAGAGTAACTTTACTGATACCACACATCTAGAAATGCCAAAATTAATTTTGAAATGAGTTTTCTCTGCTGCCAACATCCTTGCACATCATCACCCATGCTTCTCTGTCTCCCCTAGAAGTTCCAGGGCCCTCTCCACTCCTTCACACTGCTCTGGAAGCCTCACTGTCACCATCAGACACTGTTGGAGAGTGTTTTTCAGTATTCTAATTCTTAGGAAAAGTAATAGAAAAAATACAATCAGTATGACCATTTTCTTAAACCATTTGACCCTGACTTTGACTCTGGTACTGGAAGACTCAAACTTCCTTCCCAATTTCAACCCAAACATTAGTTTTAGGAGCGAGGCTTTTGGAATTTCTTGGTTCATGTAAATTTAGAAGAATCCAAAGATGGGTATGGCTTCAGCTTTTGCTTAATTTAGTAAGAAATGAAACAATATTGCTAGTACATAGTTTGGTCTGTGTCTTGATCAGCTCTTATTCTCTTTCTTATTATGTTGGCTTTGTTCTTAGAGAGATTGACCCTTATGATTGTAAAATGGCTCAGCTCAATGTTCTGGAGAAAAAAGGATAAAATTTGCTCCCCACAGATCCAACAATTATCCATAAACTCAGTCTTATTACTTATCATTGGTCAGATGCCCACCTGACCCATTATGAGGTGAGGTTTCCCTACATATTCTAAGCTACAATCCAGTTGTTCATTCTGTTTGTCACTACAATCTCATATTTATATAAATAATATTTCACAACATGAATTCATATATGTATTAACTTATTCTAATAAAATTCACTATGTTTCTTATCTTTGGAAGTTATTTTTGTCCAATATATATGTAAAGATCACACGACCAGGAGAAGATGAATTAAGCCACTTGGCAAGGCTTTATTGGAATGTGCACCCTCAGACCAAATCCCCCGTCCATCAGAGCATGTTGGGAGAAATGGCGTCGGAGATTCCGTGCATAGAGAATTTTAAGAAAACCCGGTCAGGAAGGGGAGTGCTTGAGGACAGGAAGAGAAGGCCAGAGTACTTCTTGGATAGGTCAGGAAAACTTGCTGATTGACAGGAGGCATGTCCACTAGTGACGTCACATCTGGCTTGCAGCAGCTCCGCTGACCAGTTTCCTTAATTGGGCATCTTAGACCCTGACCAGACCTTACAATATACTAATATTCAGAACAAATTCGTCAAAGACTTAAAGGTTAGATGGACAAGGTCTACTGCCCATCAAGAGAATCACAGAATGGTTCCCTGGCAGGAAAATTGTGTTAAACAACTGGACTTTTCTTTGTTCCATTTAATAAACTGATTTTCTCGTATGTTTCACATCCAGGAAGCAAACATGCTAGCCTGTAGTGATTATTAATTTGGCTTAGAGACTTCAGCATTATCAACCCTGCTGCAGTAATTCCAGGTAACAGCAGCTTTTGATTCAAACATAATGACAAGTCAAACTAAGCCTATATGGCAGACTGAAAATTATGCTGTGAAATTTCTATTTTCTTACTGATCAGGAGCCCTTGCCAGAAGAGAGAAATCTTTGAAAGAAAGTGTCTACATTGAAAATGCTTTTCAGCCCCACTGAAGAGCAGTCAATTCAATCAAATCCAATCCAACATAGTATGCCTTTTTATTCATAATAGAAGAATATTGTATTCACACAAATATAACTAAATTTGTGATAATATCTTAACTTTTAATATACTCAGGAAACACATTTAAAAGTTAATATTTTGCAATTCATCAATTGATAATATTTTTATGAAAAAACATACATTTTAATCTCAAAATCTAGTATTTTCACAATTATGTCTCTATATCTAGGGACTGCTCATTTAAAACTTCAAATAATAAATGTAATTACAGAGAGTCTAGAGAAATGTGTTGAAAATAATATCCTGATCTTTAGAAAACTGTTTCCAAATTAATATCCTATAGTGTTTTTAAGCTGAAAAGAAACAAATTTTTCTTTAACATAACATTTTTATAAACATTCAGAACATTTTCAGTCTCCTCTGATATCATAATTAATGAAAAAAGTTGGTTCCTATTTGTACTAAGCTTCTGAGGATTTTTTTTATTCTTGTCTCATGTAGAAGCCTCTTTAATGAGACAATCAGAATAAAAACTTTACCTCTACAAGATCTTGAGAGGCTTATCCTATCCTAGTATAGTCATAAATTTCTTCTCAAATTTGATCCTTGCCTTTTTCAAAGACTGGTTAGACCTATCATAGTATAAAATTTAAATTAACCCTCAACTAAAGAGAGGAGATAAAAACTGGTTTATGACATTTCTGTAGAATCATCCAATTTGATGTAAAGTGATTCCATGCATTTTACTAAATATGTCTTTTGTTTAGAGGAAAATAATGAGACTATGATTTCACTAATTTCTCCTTTATTGATACATGTTATTTGACATGGTTACAAGTCCTGTCTAAAGTTCTGTCTAGGTGCACTTTTATAACTTAGCTAAACACATTAATCCCATTTTGTTGTTTCTTTTATTACATCATTTAATAGTGCACAAGTGCCAGAGCCTTTACTTTCAATAATACTGGGTCAAATTTTTCATGATTCTGCTTTACAGTAGAATTATAATACTTAATTGCCTTTTCTATTGTTTCTGATTGTGAAATAAGTACTGTCTGACTATGGATTAAGTGTTCCAATACAAAAAAATGGTAGGTTTATTAATTTTAATATTAAAGAACATCAAATAGCATTTATACCAATCCTCTTACTTCAAAATTATTTTCAAATCAAAGAGATGTAGCAATTTGTTCAATTATAGGAATTCAGGTCAAGGTTCAAAGGTAATACAAGGTAAGGAAATCATTTGCTTCTACAGGAATGATTCATGTTCTATCACTCTTTCATTTTAGTTACATATAAGGCCTTGAACAAGGTGAGGTGCAATATATGCTATGAAAACGTTTATGTTTTAATTTGTGAGACAATGTGCATAAGTATTAAGTGTCCGTGGAAATATAACAAAATTTTAAAACTTAAGGCAAAAGATGAAAACATGATTTTTAATCAGTAGGTCAAGGAAGAAGTTTCAGAGAAGATTGTGCTTAATCTGCATCTTGACAGGACAGTCAATTTCCAAGTGTAAATAAATGGATATCTTCTCAAGGTAAAGGGCATACCCTATGTAAAGCTATACCTCCTTGGAGAACTAAGCAGCTATTATCTGGCTGGAATGTGAGATGTACATGAAGAAGAGAGCAGCAAGAGAAGAGGCTGAAGACAAGTAGATATGAGAGATCCTGTGTATCATGCTAAAGAGTTTGGGCATTAGCCTTTATCACATGCATTTTGAGTACAAATGATTAGATAAGGAATTTTACTCCAAGTTTTTTTTTTCTTAACTTATGTTTTCTGATTCTTTCTTGATAACTCTTTGAAGATGTCTACAAATTTTTATATCTAGTCACAGTTTCTCTTCTGAATTTCATGACTTTTGGGTCATTCCCGTAGTTACATAACTATCACAAAAATTAAATATTAATAATATGGTATGTATTATTTTTGTCTCTCCACCTTTGTTTTTATGAGCTATTCACAGTCATGGTAATTATAATGGCAGTCTCCTGCAAAGATAATAAATTCTTCCTTATCTCTTTGTTCAGCTAAAAGTCAATTGGCATTCAATAAGTCACCAAATTCTTCTTTTTTGACATTGTTTAGTTGTAGATGGACACAATACAATTTATTTTTATGTGGTGCTAAGGATTGAACTCAGTACTTCATACATGCAAGGCGAGTACTTTGCTACTGAGCCACAACGCCAGCCCCCAAATTCCTCTTAGGTGTTCCCTCTTCTTCCTATTTGGTTGGCCTACTCACCTTTATCCTTTTAACTAAATACTCTGTTAGAGATGTCTTTTAAATAGCATGTGGTTATGTTTTGAGTAGTAAAGTCAAAAGAATAGTTTATCAGCAATGTTGTTTTATCTCATTTTTGAGGACAATGAGAACTAACTATTGTAAAAATAACAGAAAATTTATGTAAGCCTATAATTTCTGTTTCCAAGGAACTGTATTTATTAAATTAGTTAGAGACCTATATATCATTTTCTTGGCCAACTTTATGAATATAAGATCCAGCTACTATGGTGTAAAAATAAATTTAATATTCTAACAAATATTCTTTGGAAAAAGTACTACTAGAAAAGTAACAATCTGTTATTACAGGCACAAAGAGGAATTTTGATGCCATTGAGTATAAGTTCTATCCTGGCACATGCTCATAATCCTAGCAACTCGAGAGGCTGAGGCAAGAGGATAGCAAGTTCGAGACCAGCCTCAGTAACTTAGTGAGACCCTCAGAAATTTAGAGAGGCCTTGGCTCAAAATAAAAAATAATAAAGACTGGAAATTAGCTCAGTGGCGAAGTGTCCCTGGTTTCAATCCCTAGTATCAAACAAATCACAATCTATTGTTTACAGTTAACAGAGAATTACTCCTCTTCAACGTATGATCATAAAAAGATTGGCAGAAGATAAAATCATGTTTCAATACAGGAGCTGTGTGGCACATAAAATCACGCACAATACATGCATAATATTTGATGACAACATTCAAAGACTGTGTTAATGGTTCATGTTTTTACTATATTTTGTTTTTAACATTATATTAGAGTTAACTTCTTCTACTTATTAAAAAAAAAAAGTTAACTAACTGCAAACAGCCTCAGGTAGGTGCCTCAGGAGTTATTCCAGAAGAAAGCATTGTTAATATTTCCAGTGTTTCATTGCTCCCAGTGACCTTCCAGTGGACAAGATGTGGAGGTGGAGACAGCAATACTGACGATATTGACCCTGCAGAAAAAGAAGTAAAAGACTGCAGAAAAAACTGTAAAAATAGAAAAATATTTATGGAAGTATATAAAAACAAATATTACTTTTGTATAGCTATATAATATGTTTGTGTTTTAAGTTAAATATTATTTTATAAGTGAAAAAGTAAAAAACTTAAAAACATGCATAAAGTAAAACTGTTACAGCTAGCTAATGTTAATTTATTATTAAAGGAAAAAATATTTTGATGCATTTGTGCAACCCAAATGCACAGTGTGTATAAAGTCTGTAGGAGTGTGCATGTCATAGACCTTCACCTTAATCTGCTGCTCATTCACCCAGAGCAACTCTCAATCTTGTAAGTCCCATTCATGGTAAACAGTGTATAGACACACTATTCATTATTTTTTAATACTGTATTTTTACTATAACTTTTTATTTTATAATTGTTATTTTTTTTTATTTTGGGGGAACCAGGGATTGAACAGAGGCACTCGACCACTGAGCCACATCCCCAGCTCTATCTTTATTTTATTTAGAAACAGGGTCTCACTGAGTTGCTTAGTGCCTCACTTTTGCTGAGGCTGGCTTTGAAATTGTGATTCTCCTGCCTCAGCCTCCCAATCCGCTGGCATTACAGACATGTGCCATGGCACCCAGCCTTTACTGTACTTTTTTGTTTAGGTATGCATGTACCTTTGTGCTCCAACTACCTATAGTATTTAGTTCAGTAACATGCTGTACAGTATTGTAGCATAGGAGCAATAGGCTGTAGCCACAGCCTCAGTGTGCCATCTAGACATGCTTTTCACACTTAGTGACATTCAGGCGCAGTGAAATTACCTAACCACACATTTCTCAAGGTGTGTCCCCATCATTAAGCAATGCATGATTGTACTATATAAATATATTAACACAGACTGTAGGACATCACTCCTACATCATTTCTGTCTGAAAGAAATATGTGTTCTGCAATTTTGCTTTTATGCTTATTGATTTCCTGTTACATCCCATGAATGTATCTGAGGTGACAGAAATGGGCAATGATGTACTTGTGTATGTGCCATAGTTGACCCTTTTGCAAAGTGGATAGGCAATCTACTTATGTGATGTTACAGACCAGCTTCACTCTTTCAAGTCTATTCAGAATTTCCATTGCCGTCTTCTGAATGTGTGAGAGGGTATTTAGGAGCAAAGTGTATCCACAAAGAAAAAAATGAGAATAAAATACACCATTTCAAGTCAGACTCATTCTTTCATGACTCATTTCATAGAAATATATTTTGTTGCCCTTAATACAGATAAAATAACAATGAACTACTATTTCTAGTACACTGCAACATAAATGGGTTTATAAAATTTATGCAAATTACTATATATTCAGCTGAACCATTAAATCTCTTCATTTTAAAATACCTATTCAATTGAACTAATGAAGTTGTAGAACATTGTCAAATAATAATAGGCTACAGAGACAGCTGTCAATATCATTCTGCTCCTATTCACTTCTCACTTATAAACATTTTCATTGATATTTAGGTGATCAGAAACAATAGAGTAATTTTGTACAACTGTTGAATTTAAGAAATAAGTATAAAAAACCAAATGACAATTTTGAGTAAAATCACTCTGCAGTTATGACATATGATAATTTAGCTTCCAATATATCAGTTCTCTTCCCTCTCTCATCCTAAACAAAACCAACTTCTGTTCCTGATTTCTATATTCATATTCTACCACTCTTCCCTTCACCTATTTTTGAAGCCTTGTGATATCAGTGATCTTTTTTTAGGTCCCATGAGAAACTTATCACCCATTTTTCTGAGTGTTTTCTTTTTCAATCTTCCACAAACAACCTTCCTCTCCTGTCCTAGTTGCCAACATGAGAACCACAATGCTCATTTATGGATTCATAGACTATTGTAATGTTGCCAATGTCTCTTAAACTGTCAGTCTCTTGCACACTCTTCGTGCACCTTGGGATATCAAACACTGCTTTGACTGTGATCTCCCTCAGCTAAAAAATTTGGTTGGCAACTGTCCAATGGCTTCCTGATTATTTCATATTTAAGAAGGAAATCTATGACCTATATCGAGGTTAAAGGGTTTTTCTTACCTCACCATTCTATAAATTTGGGCAAGCTGTTAAGTTCACTTCTGCAAGTCTCATTATGCCTTTGCTCTTGCCATACCTTCTGTCAAGAAATTCTTACCTGAGAGCAGTTTGTTGGTAGAACACTTGCCTGGAGTGCATGAGGTCCTGGGTTTGATACCCTGCACTGGAAATATATGTGTGTGTGTGTGTGTGTGTGTGTGTACACACACATACATACAAGTATATATATGTAATTTTATGTATAATACATATATATCACCTACCCCTCTCCTCTACCTGTGAAATCCTGACTTATAATGGCTTATAAGTCTCCTTCTTTAAGTGATATTTCTTTATTTTTAAAGATGTTGTACTCCAGCTCTTAACAGTTTTGTGTTCCATTAATTATTTGTTTGTCCTTCTTATGAAAACAAGTGTTCACTTTGCCCTTTTACATAGTATTTTTACCACCATCTGTAGTAGATTTTCATACACATATGCAAATGATTATATCATATATATAGTACATATATATAATATACAACACATTACATCATATATATAGTACATATATATATAAAATACAACATGTATAGGCATGCATGCATACAAGTGTTCTTGTACATTATCCCCCACACACAACTCTGTCACTATTATTACATGGTATCCAGGCTTATAAGAACCTTGGACTTAAAAGGCAGAGATCTTATAACGTTGTCTTGTTAGAATGAGATCCCTTATTAACTCAGAGTATTAAATGAAACACTTGAGTTAGTAACCAAATCGACAAAGAACCAGTTGAATATATGTCCGATTAGGGACTTTATCATTTTATTCTTAGATTAATTATATGGTTCATTATACCGGAATGTGTACTTAATTTCAAAACTAGTTTTTTTCCTCCCTTGGAATTTGGTTCTTGCTATCTGATTTTATGGAACTTATTTTTAAAAATAGGAATTATAATTTATGTATCTGATTTACAGAAAAATAAATAAATAAATAACTAGTAGCTATTAAAAAAAAAAAATTGCCCAACAAAGAGAACAAATTTTAAAACAAAAATGAGATTCACAATAAACCAGTGGCTTTGTTCAATGAAAATGTGTCAAGGATATTTTTTGGCACTGCTGTGCAGAACTATTAGTTAGCATATTCTATTCAAAGAACCAAGGTCATCATGAAGACAGAACATTTTTTTCTGTTTAAGAAAATTAATAAATAATCAAAGCATACACTTAGAAATTAGCTCTGGTCATTTTAAATAGCCCCTCAACACACATCCCTTCTTTAAATAGATGAATTGGCTTCATTTTCTTAAGTACATTTTTCTATCAAATTTTTATTAAATATATAAAGAAAATCGTATGTATCTTTTACAACATCAGAAATCAGGGAAGGTTGCCCTTACCAAGTTGAAGATTTTCTTTGAGAAAGCTTATGAGGCCAGGTTGAGGGAAATAACCATAGAAGAAAGAAAAAAAATATTTTGGAAGATTAGTAAGCAGGTTTCCAGCAAGATTCTCTTAAAGTTGTGGGAAAAGGCAGGATGTGAGGTAATAAGGAGGTCAGTGTGGGGACAGGGATCTCAACTGAATATAACAATAAAATCAATGAAAACAATAAAACCAAGCAAAAAAAAAAAAAAAAAAAAACCTAATCTTGTTGCTTGTTGGTGATACAGAATGCAGTTTTGCAATACTAGACACCTCTCTTCCCTGCTCTAATTCTATCTAACAGAACTAAACACAGAGCTTCCCTTACCTGAGCTGAGTGTTTTAAATCACATCTTCTTTCCTGCTTGTTTTATTAGAGCAGGGGGTAAAAAACTTCCTGTGACGTTCTTAGAAGTATTTTCCCTGTCTTCTTGCTTGCCTGAGTGTCTTTACAGTTTATTGACCAACTAAGGAATAGAATGCAGAAAAAAAATTTCTCTTAGGACTCAAGAGCTTAATTCCAATTCTTCTAGTACATATTGTACTGGTGGTAAGAAAATAATAATCCCTGTCTCATTCCAGTCTCTTGCAGCAAACTGTCTTACTTTTCCCATAGTTCTTTCATTTTTTTTTCTTTCTGTAGAAAATTTTCTTTACCTCTGCTGTTCACAGTGATGAAAGTAGCTGTCTATCTTTTTTATTCGTTATGGTAAACACTTATTGGCTCCATTGATTTTAAGACTGTATACTCAACTCTGGAAATTTATAATTTATCTGTTCACTGTTATCTCAATTCAATTCTTATTGTAACTCATTAGTATAAAGTTAGACCTCCTGGACTGTTTTTTACTTTTTGTCTCCTCTCTTTCTGCCAGTTTTTCTATAATCACATAAATAGTGTCTTCAAATTTATCTTCTGAACATTCCTTTGAATATTTATTTTACAATTATAGTTTAATTTCCAAGAGCTCTTCATTGTTCTTTCATTGTTCAACATCCTTTGGTCTCTCTGAGGATACTAAGTAAGGGATTATATCAGTTAGAATTTCACCATAAATACAGAACTAGAGAGAGAAAGATCAGAGATGGACAAAAAGTCAAACACACAAAAACAGAGAGCAGAGAGATCCTTACTTCTGGGAGCTGGTTTATGCATATACTGAGATTACGTAATGTGAAATCTGTGGGAGAGGTCTCCAAGAAGAACAGGTTAGGAACTCAGGCAGGAGATGAAGCTGTAATTGATATGTATATTTTTTTCCCCAGGGAAACCTCAGTTCTGCTTTAAAAATCTTTAATTGAAACAGACACATTCAGGTTATGTAGGATAATCTCCTTTCTTCAAAATCAACTAACTGCATATTGCTAGTCACATCTACAAATGCCTTCACAGCAATACTTACCACTGTGGAATTACTGAGAACTGTGGTCTAGCCAGATTAATATATAAAATTGACTATCACAATCAGACAGGAAAGCCACCATTTTTGCTGCAAGAAAGCAGAAAGGATAGAGATAGAAATGAGTAATGGCCAAGAACATGGACTCTAGTCAAACCACATGGGTTTAAATTCTTTTTCATTTAATTTTTAATAGTAATATACAGCTTCTCTATAATATACAGCTTATCTGTGTCTCTCCTTAACTGTATGATGAGAATAATAATAATATCCATTTCAGAAGTTTTGTGAAGACAAGATTTAATACACATAAAACATTGGAACAGTACTTGTCACGTGGTAAGTACTACATCAAAGTTTACTGCTACACTACCGTTGTTATATTGATATTGGTTTGTTATATTGATATTGGTTTAAAGGAATTCTGTGCATATTCTGGGGGAGGTCAGACACCTGACCCAGGCGGAAACTACTACAGGTGACTATTTCTTGAGAAACTTCATCTGCAGAGCAAGACAACCCTTGCTCACTGAGCTCCTCCTTTTCCTCAACTTTCATAGCCTGCCCTCATCTCTCTTTCCCCCAGAAGCCCAAGACTCTCTCTTTAGCTTTCTGCAAAGTTCAATCATGTTTCAATCCTTTGAGTCTGATACTTTAATGTTTGCAGCTCTCATGTTTAGGCATGTAATAAAATTTGCATTTGTAAAAGTCAACAGTAAAGCCATCTATTCCTGGAGTAATCTTTCTTGGGAAGATATCAATTGAAAACAAAAATTAATTTGGAAATATAGATACATAAATAACATGGAGGGGAGGAAATATAGTTCTTTCCTCATTTCCCTTTATCTCTTGTAATTTTGTAAAAGGAAAGTACTGCTTTTTTAAAACAAAGGTTATTTTTCATTGTAATATGTCTAAGGGAACCTAATTAAATCCAAGTGTTCATCTAGAATAACAAGGGATAGGAATGAGAATGATAAAATTCATTATATTTTTATTCATTTTATTTTGTAGTAAATACAATAATTTGTATTTACTACAATGTGTATTTACTACAATAATTTGTATTTACTACAATACTACAATACATAATAATTTTAAATTACAATAATAATTTTAAACTATACAATAATAATTAAGACAGTAGTTCTAAAGGAATCAGTAGATCAATTAAGTAAAAGAAAGATAGGAAGTAGATATGTATATGAAAGAAAGAATATTTAATGATATTAGAAAAGTTAGTGGCATAGATGGCTTTTACAAAAGTGGAGAAATTCTGGGTTATTCAGTTACAGTTGTTGAGATAAAATAAAATTAGTTTCTGACCTAAGGCATTACAAATAAATAATTCTAATGTGGAATAAATATCAAATTTAAAGCAAGGCCAAAATATATAGGTGAATATATGTATGCTATATAGGTGAATTGTATCTTCCAAAAATTCAAATGTTTAAGTCCCAACTCCATGGCTATATCCACTGATAGGACCTTTAAGCCTTGACTTTAATTAAGGTTAAATGAAAATCATAAGGTTGGCCTTAATCTGATAGGACAGTGTCCTTAAAGAGGAAGTGACACCAGGAATCTCTCCATTCACTTACAGAGGAAAGTCACATGAGGACACAGTAAGAAGGCAGCTTCTATAAGTCAAGAAGAGAGGTCCCAACTCTGCTTGTACTTTACTCTCAAATTCCCAGCCTCCACAAATGTAAGAAAATTAATTTATTTTGATTAATGCACCCAGTCTGTGCTATTTTGTTATGGCAGCCCAAGAAGACTGGTACAAAGTATAAGAGACAGAGAAGTTAGCTCAAACCTATGTCATGGCAGAGAGAAGGAATCACAAAGTAAATAGATTTGACTTAATGAAACTTTAAATATTGAATAGATTAAAAAATAACGCTGCAAACAGCATTTAAAACAGGCAATACACTACACAATATTTGCAACACATTCTAAAGAAGTTTGTATTTTACAAAGGCAAATTCAGGAATTTGGAGTTAGCTTTGTCTAGCTCAAGCCAGTTGAAGTCACCAGTCCCTTCATGTGGGCTTGTGTAAGTGCCCATGGGTTACTTTTAGATGTCAGAGGGTCAAAATTATGCATGCAGATCATGTTCATATCGCTGATTTTTTAATATACTTCCCATGAAGATCCATGAAATTTGATTTTGCATGCATAGATCACTGGTTACTCTTTCCATCACCTTTCCCCAAGCCTTAGACCATGTTTCTTCTTACTTCCATAAATACCTCTAAATCTTTTCCCTGGGAGGTGAATTTGAGACTTGTTCTCTGGTCTCCATACACTTGTCTGCCTTATGAATAAGCTCTCTTCTAAAAAACACATCATTTCCATGGTTGGCATAAAGTATAGTAGGCAAAAATCAGCCAGACATAGTAACATAAAATTTGAGTAGACAAGTTTTGAAAGATTGACAGAAATTCATTAAGCATGTACAAAAGTATTCCAACTCAATAATGATCAAAGTATAAATTATTTTAATTACAATTAAAAATAATAAAATAATATGATTCAAAAATATTTTAAATGAAAATTGATACTGCTTATCAAATGAGAAAATAAGCATCATAAAACCTACATATGGGAGAATAAATTCAGGTAATTGAGATACCAGTTTGTCAAGGTGTATCCACATCCTATTTATTGCCCCAGTATTATACTCCTAGAAATTTGTTCTTAAAAAGAATTATTATTATTATTATTATTATTATTTGGGTATTAGAGATTGAACCCAGGGACACTTAATTCCCAGTCCTTTTTTATTTTTTATTTTGACACAAATTTTTACTAAGTTGCTCAGGACCTCCCTAAGATGCTGAGGCTGGCCTTGAACTTGTGATCCTCCAGCCTTGGCCTCCCAAGTTGCTGGGATTACAAGCATGTACCATCACGCCTGGCAAGAAATATTATTTTTAAGTACAAATATTTTAACTTGAGAAATAAGGTAAAAGTTAGAAACTTTTCTTTTTCTAACAAAAAAAAGATACAACCATTATGGTGAAAGTATACGATAAAGAGGGAAGGCCACAAGCCAAGAGTGATGGCTTAGTTTCTCCCTATACTGGGCAAACCATGGAGCAGGCTAATGGTACAGAAGAGTTGGCAGAACTATACAGCAGGCTCCAGTTCATAAGGGAAAATGCATCTTTGCCTCTAATTTTTTTGGACATGGATAGTAATATACCTGCCACACTTTAAATAGTAAACAGCATAATAACTAAATTCAAGTTATGAGCTGTACCATGAAGAATATATTTAAGGTCTATTACCTCAACTGATTTAGAAGATAGTATGGACATACCCACACACATAATATAAATAATTTTAATAATTATTCCCCTTAGGAATTCCTTTTTTGTAATGTCTCAGTTCAAAAACTAATTTTGGTTGGGGGCCTGTGCCTGTAATTCTAACAACTAAGGAGACTGAGGTAGGAAAGTCACAAGTTAAAAGCAGCTTCAGCAACTTAGCAAGAACCTGTCTCAAAATAACAGGACTGGGATTATATTTCAGTGGTAGTGTGCCACTGGGTTTAATACCCTGTATAATAATAATAACCACCACAACAACAATAATAATAATAATTTTGTTCTGTTCCAATATCTGAATCTGAACAATTCAGAATTTCAATACTTTTCTACAAATTACCTACATCACCATATGTATGATGCACTACACCACACAAACATATGTGCACATGTATGTTAGTTTGCACACGTATACAAGAAGTATGATCTAATGAATATTGGGCCTTACAAAGGGGAACCAAAGATGTATAAAAATTTTGGCAGTATATAATTAATTTCATCATTATTTAATAGCAAAAATGTCTTAGTTACGCTGGTGAAGAGATTATATGTTCATAAATTGAAGAATAAATTATGCTATAAGGGAAAGAAATTTAATGATATGACATGATATAAACAGTAAAAAGGCTGCTTCTAACTGTATGGATATGAGGAAGTATATAAGCAAATATATCTTCAGCAAATATTGATTGAGACCCTCTTATATGTCTGACACTCTTTAAAGGCAAGATATACAGCTATCAGAAGACAATTATTTCAGTGATTTAAGAGAGTTTAAGAGCATCAGGCAACTGCTGCTTATCAAGGGGCACCAAATGAACAGGTAACTGTCAGACTAATGCAAGGTCATATTTTTCATGGATCAAAGGAAGGTCAATTTTATGTCCTGGTGGGGTTTGGCTCAGGAAAACTATTTTTGTCTAAACACCAAACTTACCCTATTCCCATTTAGTTTGGGATTAGAGGTGTAATTTGATCATTTAGAAAAGGAGTGAGATGGACAAGGAAGAGAACAAAGACAGACAAGGGAAAAACCAAGAATTTTGTTTGGTTTTGGTCTTTTGAAAAATCAGTGAACCAAGTGCATCATCTCTTCTCATGGGGTATGCTTGTCAACACCAAGAAAATGGCACTGATTAAAATATTTTTAAATAAGCAAATATGGAATGTCAGCAGAAATGTGTTATAGGAAAAGTTATAGCAGGTTAAGGAGCCTGAGTAGCTAGGCTCATGCAATGTGTGTCCATTGGGTAGGACTGGTAGGTAGAGGTGATCAGGAAGAGTCTCTTCTGATGAAGGAAGGAAGTGGGAGTGAACCAAATGAGAATCTGGGGCAGAATGCAGAAGCACAGAGAACCGAACGACAATACAAAGCATTTTGCTTGATGCTTTCAGGATACACCAAGAAAGAAGCTATGCTAACTACAGTCACTGGGTGCCCCTCGACCGGAGAAAGAGAAGAGAGGGTTGACCTGCAGAGATGGAGGGAGGTGGGGGAAGGCAGACTAAATTCGTTCTTGTGCATGATAGTAAACGCAGACTTTGATTTCAATAAGACACCTATTTATTTGATCAGAGGGATATATGAACGGCCACAATTGCATTTCTGGGAGTTAGTGAAAAAATGAAAAAATAATTTGTTCATTGCAAATGCAGAATGCTCTACAAAGATGTATTTTAAAATTCAAAAATAAAGTCGTGTGAAAAATGTTAACCATTTTTTGAAAAGGCTATAACAAGATCAAGTTGAAGGGATCCAGACAAGAATAAAATAAAAATCAGCATTAACAACAGAAAATTTGATGTGATGCCATTTCATTGTACATGTCTCAGGCAGCACATAATATTTTTCTATGGGTACCATGAGAAAACTTTGTGATGCGATTAATATTCAACTTCCTTAAGTGCACCATTCCATAATACATTTTATACATGGTACATTTTATATACCAAAAAAACTGACATAGGTTGACATTTAAAATGAATAATTTTATTTTAAAAAAACACACCTCAATGGATTTCAGAGAAGAATGTTTTTCTCTAACTATTGAACCAAGAATGTTTATTTATTTTTCTCTCATTTTTTGGCTAGTTTGCTTGCTCTGCCAAGAAACTTAAATGAACTAACATGTAGTTTCTGTTGTAGGTTTATGTCTACTGATACTAAAAAGGAAAGGGAAAAAAACGTAACTTCACTAGCTTCTCTAGAACACAAAATTATAAGTTAATTGGGAGGCAGAATTAATGAGAAGAGAATGAATATATTTCAAATAGTTCTCTCACCGAAAATATCACCTTGAGCATGAGTGTTGTTTTCTGTTGTCAAAAGCAATTATTGCAAAATGATAATTGTCTTTTCAACCTAACTTTGTTCATGCATATTTCTGCTTCTAATTTTTCCTTTTTCATGACTGTTTTTAAATTACACTTTTTAAGCATTAGAATGAATTTTATTCAAGTGCTAATACAGTTTTATATTTTATTGGTACTCTAAATTATAAAATTATGCTCCCTATTCCAAATAAACTCCACTTACATGCTTTAGAGGTATTATTTTGGATTGCTTTCTTTTTGGTGTTTTTAAGGTTACTTTAACTTTCACACTCTTTATTCATATATATGACGGTTTCTTATAAATAAATTATCTCTATTGATACAATACTATGAATGATGGGAAATCTTTTGTCTATATGACCTCCTTCCCTTTGTGTTCTTCTTGAATCCTAGATAGACAGACAGACAGACAAAGGTGTGGATAGATAAAAATATAGGAAGAGACTTAATAAAATACTTAAACATCTATTTCTTGACCCAAACACGTCAGATATTTTTTTTCCACAGTGTACAATGAAAAGAATAGCAACACTATACTCCCATTCCTCTCTTCACCTGACCTGTCTCTTGAAATCTCTCAGGGAGGTTTGCTTTTTCATATTGCCAAAGTTATATTTACATTTTTGCGTGTGACTGATTTTTCCCATGCTCCTTTGGATTCTAAAATTGAAAACAACTAAGTGACATTTTCAATCACATGGAAATGAAAACATTCTCACAAAGCCAAGAATGATGAGTGAATCCATAGATAAGATACTATCATGCTAAGTCACCAACCTTCTGGCATTGAAAAGGACAGTATTACAAACATTGAGATTAAATTCAACCCATCACATATTCGAAATCAAACCACATTTTACTTACTTCTTATTGAGACTGACGTTTCTGTCGTGTTTATTATGTGTGTATGTGTGTGTGTGTGTATGTATATATATATATATATATATATATATTTGGAAAGATCAGTCGAAAAATAAGAGTCATTTGAAAAATCCAATATCACTGACAAATTCCTGGAAAACACAATCAAGAAAATAAAGAAAATAGCCACAAAAAAAAACTGGGATTAAAAAATAGATATTACTACAGATTTTGCAAATGTTAAAAAAGCAAAGATAATGATTTATAAATTATGACAGTAACTGTAAAAATTTAAATTAAACAGATATAATTTACCAGCATTACATTAGAAAAAAATTAGATCTGTGAAAGCCTGTCTCTATTTAAGTAAAGGAATTCCATATTTAGAAAAGTTTTCAAATAGGAGATTTGAAATTTACAATTTCACTGAATTCCAACATTAATGAAAATATAATATCAAATTAATTTCAACTTTTCCAGAGAATAGAAAAGGAGTAAATACTTTCAAAAGTTTTGATGAATTCAATATATAATAGATACTAAAACCTGAAAACGATACAGCAAAAAAAGGAACATTAAGGGTAATTTCTCTACGAACCACAGATATAAAATTCCAATACAAATCAATTCAAAATTCAAACAGTATCTTTGGTTCTAAAAATTTCTAGCATTTAAATAGTTAAGAGTATTCACAGAATAAAAGAAAAATCATATGATTATCTAGGAAAATTTTAAAAAGCATATGATAAAAATAAATATAAACTTAAGAAAGAACTATCTCTGATTCCAACATTTGCATTTCAATAGGAATGAACATACTTTAAAATATTCACAGAACAAAGCAAAAAATTATAATCTAGGAGATAATAAATCTAATACAATTAAATACTCAATGAAACAAAATTGATATAACCTTATTCATCCAACATAAAACTCTTAACAAAGTAAGGACAGAATGAGAAGTTCTCAAAATATTGAAAATTACCTACAATTAATATTACAATAAATAATATTAAATAACTTTTTTAATTTTAAAAATCAGGAGGTAGACAAGGACAATGGAGGTGACTACTTCTATTCAATATTATTGTACTAGAAAATGTAACTAATACAAAAATGCAAGAAAAGAGATTAAAGTTATCAGGATTGATAAAGAAGTAAAAAAAGCCACAATTATTTTTGGGTATGATGATTATTTGCATATAAAATAAAGAGAAATCAAAATATAAGTATTTGACAATATATTCAATAACAGTACTCAAGTAATTGGATTATAAAATTTAAATCTCAGTACCATTTATAGCAACATCAAAACACTTATAGTTAAATCTAAGAAATAATGTTGAAAATCAATATAAGAAAATTTCAAAACTTTATTCAAAGTAATTAAAGTTTGTGTAATATACAAATGGACATAACATATTATGAGTTGGAAAATTCAATATTGTAAAGATATCAGTTATTTCCAAATTGATTTATATTCAATATAATATTAATTCCCACATGACACTGATATTTGGTTGATTTGGTTGTTCTTCACTATTATATCAAATAATATTTAAATAGAAACAAAAATTTCAAAAACATTCAAGAATTTTTTTAATAAACAAATTGAAGAATTTAGAATAACACATGCCAACACTTGACCTTACATATATACCTACTTCCATGAACAAAATATTTATGGTAAAACTAAGCATAGCTTTGTTTATGATAGGTGATTTGTGAAAACTACTGTGATCTATTACTGGAAGCAACTGAAATGCCTATCAATAGTGGGATGGATAAATAAATTACAATATATTTTACCTCTAGATCATTACACATCAAGGAAAATGAATAAAAAGGAAGAAGTATAAAAGAAATAAAAAGAAAAAAGCATGAATTTCTTCAAGTTCAAAATCAGGAAAGTCTGGAAGATGTAACTATTATTCAATGTTTTTCAACCTGGGCTGTGCTTACATCAGTATATTTGCTTTAGTAAAAAAAAAAAAAAAAAAAAATGAGCCATGTGTACATAAGATTAGCGCACTCTTCTGTGTTGTGTTACATTCAAGACTATATCATCTGGCAAGTAAAAATTCACCTCTCCAAGCCTCCAATCTATTTCTTCCAATGATGAAGAAATTTATAAAGCTAAGTAGTTAATAAAAATAAAAACAACAACTTCAATATTTTCAGAGTTTTAGGGCATAACTTCTAGAATATTTTGTTGTCTGCTCACATTTTCCTGTTACTACTGCTTTTATAAATGTGTCTTACCTTTTCCTTCTTTGCTGTCTTGTTAAGAGATTCTCATTAAGTAGATGAATAATACATTCATCTCCATCTAGAATACCACTTAGAACCCAAATTCCGTTCTAACTCTCCATGTCATTTATGTTGCAAATATGTTAATATGTATTGTTTCCTATTGCTTAAAAAATGTGGTTTCATCACCCAAGCTGGATCATAAGAGCCACGCTATTTTTTTCCACCTCTGAAAATGCACTACCTTTTTTCCTGTTCAGGACCTTCAAACCTGAGCATGAATTATCTTCTGTCTGGAATAATCCATCTCCACCTCTCTGCCTAGCTGGACACTTATAAGCTTGCACAGTTTCAATTTATGAGCTGTTTGTCTATAATGGGTTCTCTTCTTGTCCTAATTTCCACTTTGACAATTTTCATGTTAACACATACTCAGCTAAATACTCCTAAAATGAGAAATAAGTTCTGCTAATAATCATCACAAACACAGAGACAAGCAAATTGCCTCGCTTCCAGTGGATGCTCAAATATTTATTTAATAAATGAATATTAAGAAGGCTATTAATTAGGGCAGTGTTTAAATATAAGTAATGAAAACAGATTAATTGTGGCTTCAACAACTAGGTATCCTATAAAAATGCCTGGAGTAGGCAGTGTTTTTGATGGCTCAGTGGTTCTGCAAAGTTCTCAAAGGACTAGGCTCTCATTTTATTCTTCATGTATGTCTTTCCACATGATTTTTCAAGTATTTTTTTTTTTTTTTTTGTGGTACTGGGGATTGAACTCAGGGGTACTCGACCACTGAGCCACATCCCCAGCCCTATTTTGTGTTTTATGTAGAGACAGGGTCTCACTGAGTTGCTTAGCGCCTCGCCATTGCTGAGGCTGGCTTTGAACTCGCGATTCTCCTGTCTCAGCCTCCCTAAGTGCTGGGATTACATGCTTGAGCCACCGCACCCGGCTTTTTCAAGTATTTTTAACAGACCAACTCATCATCCTATTATTTTAGGATGGAGAGTGCTTATCACTGGGAAGAAAAAAACTTACTAGAAACTCAAAGAAAATGTCATTGTTCCAGAAGCAGGTCATATTATCACCCGGATGCAAAGGGGAAAGAGAAAGTCCACCTCATTCTTTGAGACTGTATGGTGGGAGTTGAAAAAGGGAGATAAGAAATGTAAATGTCTTTTGGGTAAACCAATGAATCTTCTACAAAGCTCCAAAGGTATATTTTTATGTATCACTGTGGACATATAGTAAAGTCTAGTAGATACTCATTGGTGGATTGATGTATTTTCAGCTCTTCTCATAACACATACTCAAAACAGCATCAAGTCTAACAACTTTCCTTAAAGACAAGAACATCATTACACAACATTGCAACCCCTTTCATGTCCAACCACAAGAGTATGTCTAAGATAATGAATCATGAAGAGAAGATGTTTATTTTATTGAAGTAAAATGAAATAAAATAAACAAAAGAAATAAAGCAGATAGCAAATTATCATGTAAATTTTTCCTGGCTTTCATTATTCCTTTTTGCTCTATCACAGATATCATTCACTTCTCATTCATCATGGACAAACTGAGCTATGGGATATTAGATAACAACAGCAATTTTAAGTCATCACACAGTTTACAATTTCAGATGGAAGATTATGACAGAATCAATTAATCTATCTGTTTTAATAAAACAAATGAATTCGCTCTTACCTTTGTGTATTGCTGGACATATATTATTATTTAATTTTGTAAGGTCCAGATTTCAAAAATGCAGTCTTATATGGATAATGTCTCTCATTCTGGAATTCAAGGTTAGACAAATCATTAAATAATGTGAGAGATTTCTGAATATTATGCCACAGGATTCTAATATGATTTTCTTTTTTGACATTGGAAGACCTACATCACTTAGAATCATTGTAACTAATGCATTAGTTTAATAATTTAAAATTACACTATTGAATGACTCACTAATTTTAGTTCTGTCATCATCTCTTCCATAAAAATGGAATATCAGAGAAAAACTCAAGGGTTTTGTATAGAATAAATTCACTGCCTAGATAGTTTGAGATTGCTAATGAGTAGTGACCTTGATTATCTAAATACATACACACAATTATGTTTTCAAAGTATAAACAATTAACTAAGAACAATAAGGAAAATAAATTCTCCAAACTTGATCACTTATTACACAATGCTTATTGAAAAAAATAGACTATAGAGTCAGCAAACACACAAATCCATAATCCCACCAATGGTACACCATCACATATGGTGTTTAGCTGCAATTCTCTGTGTGTGTATGTATGTGTATAAGGTCATGTTGTGTCGATTCCACATCCTGCATGGATGATAGAGACATTATTCCATGACTGGTAAAAGACTGACTAAAAGAAGTAAAGCCATGAGAAAACCACAGAACACAGAAAATTGTTTTAAAACATGGGGGTAGGACGAGCCCACAGCCAAGTGATCTGGCAGATGGTAAAAAGGCAAATGGACAAAAGGCAAAATGGCCCCCATGTGTGCTTTATTTATATCAGGGGACATCAAAGACCTTCCATTCACATTCTTTCCCAAGGTAGGAAGAAGGTGAAGTCTTGCAATCAACAGGTTGATGGACATGTTGGTGGGTCACACCCATCTCAGAGGGGTGGTAATTACAGCAGGTCAGCCCTATCTCAAGTGCTGTGTGGGACTCTTGTGTGGTGGTCTACACAGCCCATGGAGAGCTCTTTACAATGTTGCATCTGTCTTTGTAAACTACTTTTTTCTATCTATGTGAATACCATGTTTAGGTGTTCCTCCTTTATGTCCTACCACTCTAACCAAAGACCCATGTGTCAGACCTGGTCCCTAGGAAGGGTGGGTGGTGTGTTGAAGATGATGTGAGGTGAGACCTAACAAGAGGTCTTCAGATCAGGTAGAGGCATGACCTTGAAAGCAATTAAGGTATTTCTCCTGGGATTCTGGCTAGTCTCATGAAAGGATTGTTGCAAAAGTCTCTCTCTCTGGCTTTCTATTCTGAGATGTCATCCCTTCTTTGTACACCTGTTCCCACCATTGCAATCCGCCACGATGTGATGCAGCCAAATGCTGGGGATGGGCTTCACAAGAGCCTGTGTGATTCTAAATAATGCAACTAAATAAGCCTGTTTTTTTTTTAATTTAGTTATTTTATTTAAATGCATTTCAAGTCATAGTACATAACCAGAGCTCAGTTTTTCCATTTCTCTGATTGCAAACCAGATAAAGTCACACCATTAGAGTCTTCATAGATGTGCCAGGGGTAGTAATGACCATCTCAAATAACCATCATTACTATGCCCATTCCCCTTTCCTTCCTCCCACCTC
>PVHX01012588.1:5431-58614 GCA_004024805.1 Geosciurus inauris
CGCCGCCTACTTTTAGTCCTTGTTACTTCCTGTCCTGGGGAATTTAAGTCTGCCGTTCCCTCTGCCTGAAAGCCACCCCTCTCTTGGTTCTCTTCAACTGGCTGTTTTGAACATTATTGCCTCAGGAAAGCTTTCAGTCCAGGTCATGTCCTCCTTTTCTATGCCATTGGAACACTCTTGGCTTCTCCTCTTGCAGCACCTAATTATCATTTATTTAGGTTTGCCTTCTACCACTAGGCTAAATTTCCAAAGAGGACAGGATCTATGAACCGTCCTGTTCGCCACTGTATCCCAGTACCCAACGCCTGACACATAGTTAGCACCTAATGAATGTTTGTTGAATGGCCAATGGGACTTCTAGCTATTCAGTCAGTCTTGAAGAAATGGAAAGAAAGGTTGCATTATGAGTTGGGGACTGCGAATATAGTTTTCCACCTGGTGCAAGCTGTTTAATTTCTCTGACTCTAAGTCTGGCTGCATGCCAGTTCAGCAAATGTTTATTGAAGTGGCCTTGTGTATGAGGACTCTGCCAGGCCCTCTTGGTGTTTACAGAAATAAAAAAAACACTGTCCTTACCCTCAAGAGGTTTGTAGTTTAGCATGAAAGATAGAACTTCAACATAAATAACCACAAATACAAGGCAAACGTAATAATGCTTCAGGATAATTGGAAAGGACTAGAGAATAAATAGAATTAAGAACTCACTTCCAAGTGACAGACTGAGAAGGTTGTACAGAGGATGGGAAACCTGGACAAACCTTAAAACAGGTAGGACTTCAGCAGGCCAAAGGTGGGGGAAGCAAGAAGGGATCTTCTCACTAATGCAGTGATATGAAAGGCACACAGAGAGAGGTGCCTGAGGAGCATCCAGGGTACAGCTTAGCTGCCATCTGTGATACACAGGAGATGAAAGAGGAAAGGTAGGTCGGTGTCACATCAAGAGGTTTATTCCAGGGGCTGGGATTGTGGCTCAGTGGTAGAGCGCTTGCCTCGCATGCGTGAGGCACTGGGTTCGATCCTCAGCACCACATAAAAATAAATAAAAATATTGTGTCCATCTACAACTAAAAAAAATTTTTTTTAAAAAAAGAGGTTTATTCCAAACTCCTGATGTAGCAGGGAGCTACTGGACAGCAGAGAGCAGGGAAGTGACCAAGGAGAGTTCCACTGTAGGGTGGTTAATCCAATTGCTCGAATAGGGAGGGATGAACGGTTGGGAGGCGGCTGTAATCATTCGGGAGAGAAGGAGACAGATGACAGGGAGAGGAGGCAGAGGCTAAGAGCAGGGACCTTTCGAAGACAGGAGCAGCTGGACTAAGATGATGATTAGATGTAAAAGCCAAGAGAAAGAGTGAAGCCCAGCAAAGATGTCAAGGTTGCAAGCTTGGATCATTAGGAGCAGGATGTAACAGACCAAAGGAAAGTAAGAGAAATGGGGAGATCGGTCAGCATATTTCAGACATGCTCACTGTGAGGCACTGGTAAAGCCACTGTGAAAACATCTGCAGGCAAAGGAAATGCAGGTCTGGAAACTGAAATGTGGATTAACTGTTCTCCACTTGGGCAAATCAAAGGAGATATAAAATAGAGGTACTCTGGGGCATCGGAGTCACTGTGTACAGTAAGGCTTTACAATTTATATGTTTATTACTGTAACAAAATGTATTTTTAAATGTTTCAGAAGTGAAGATGGAGAAAGTACATCCAGTCTGTCTCTCTCCTTGGGGACTAGAAACCCAAAATCTATAGGCTGCTTGCATTCCTGAGTATTAAAACCAACCCACAAAGGTGCTGACTGAAGGTCCTTAAAAGAGACAGAATGACTTTAGGGTCAGTAGATAGTAGTAGCAAAGGGGCTGAATAATCCCTTTGGACACAGGAAAGAGAGAAGTAGGATCTTTACTCTCTCTGGCACAACTGGCCTCATCCAGCCAAGTCCTGACCAGATGCAGAGGATGATGCATTCCCATCTCATTGGTGATGATCTCTATCATCACACAAATTCTCACACCAAAGTGCACACACACTTGTATGCACACACACGTGCATTTATTCCTGATGTTTGGGTTCTATCTGCAGAGATTCCAACTGGTCTTCTAGTTTCACAGTAGCCTTTGAGTTTGGTTAATGTGAATTATGTGCACAGAGAATCCCCTCACAGCAAGCAAGGTGGAGTGCCAGACTCACCATTAATGAATTTGCCAAGTGAATTCTACCTGGTGGAGACCCAGGTCAAAGAGAAATGAATGGGTTCATGAAGGGAATCTTAGAAGGACAAAAGATCACAGGCCTTCAAAACCAGTATTTTAAAAATATTTAACACTTACTTAGAGAAAAGAAGAAGAAACTTATTTTACAGTGATAACAAATAGTCAACCTATTTTCATTAATAGAAACTATTCTAAGCCAAATCTACAGCACATGCCTGTAATCCCAGTGACTCAGGATGCTGAGGCAGGAGGATTCCAAGTTCATGGCCAGCCTGAGTAATTCAGCAAGACCCTGTCTTAAAATTTTAAAAGAATTTTTGGTTTTTGTAGTGGGAATTAAACCCAGGGGCATTTTACCACTGAGCTACATCCCCAGCCCTTTTTATTTTAAATTTTGAGACAGGGTCTTGCTAAATTGCTGAGGCTGACCTGTAACTTGCAACTCTCCTGTCTCAGCCTCCCTAGTCACTGGGATTACAGGTATGCACCACCATGCCCAGCTTCAAAATAAAATTTTTTATAAAAATGGCTGAGGATGTAGCTCTGGTAGGGCACTTGAGCATGCATAAGGCCCTGGGTTCAATTTTCAGTTTGGCCAAAAATGAAGGAAGGAGGAAAGGACAGAATGAAGGAAAACTTTTTCTAATTAAAATAGAATTTCAGACACTGGATGTGTCATTAACACTTCAGTGCATTTGGAACAGGCTTTCCTTTTCCAGTTTCTTCATCCTTCAGAAATGGGCAGCATTGGTCTCTCATGCTCACTGAGGTCTGAGGTAACTTCTGTGGAGACAGTTACAAAATCATATTCAAAATATGATTTAAGTGCCTTTTTCTCAAGCATTCCATTTTTTCTGTAATTCCACTGGCATCAAGTGGTGGAAGGCTGGTTCCCTGCAGGTGGCCTCCCAGACAGAGAGTTGGTGTTCTGTAAAGGTCTGCAGTTTTTTGAACCACTTAGTTCTCGGGAGGTATATTAAAATATTTAAATTTTAGAGAGCAAAATAAATCACTCATTTCCTGAGAATAGCATCACTCCATGCATGATGCGGTTTCAGAATTTCATCTGATGATGCCTGCCAGTCTGGGGCCATTGTCAGCTAGATAGTCTCTGGACTGGTGGGGACTCCCATAATGCACAGCACATAATATGCAAATGTGAGTTAGCAAAGCACTCGACGGACATGGGGCCAGTGCAGTAGAGACTTTTTCTGTGCCTCCTGAATGCACCAGGTCCATGAGAGCTCGGTGGACTTTCCCAGTGTGCATTAACTGTTGCTTCTCATTCTTTTGCTAGCACAGGAAGTTGCTACTTCTTATGCCCCACAGAACAGCATAGAACTGTGCTGGCTCTGGCTGTAGGCTGAGAGGAAGTGACTCCTGGAGTGAGGTAGTATATGGCCATGCATGGTTTTCCCTCTCCTTTCCTCTGCCTCATTGATTAAGGAAGCCATGTGTTTCAGAAATACAACCCTCATGGGTCCCTGACTTGGCTATATGAGACATTTGCTTTGCAGAGGATCAGGGCTGGTGTGAGGGTAAGTAAACCTGTGTGTTAAAACTTGGATATGTGAGGATCCTGTATGGAAATGTGACCCACACTGGATCCACTTACCCTTCCCTTCCCTTCCCTTCCCTTCCCCTCCCCTTCTCCTCCCCTCCCCTCCCCTCCCCTCCCCTCCCTTCCCTTCCCTTCCCTTTCCTTTCCTTTTTTTGAGACATTTTAGTTCCTATAATGAATTGGTGACTGTATAAATTTTCTATTGCTGCTGTAACAAATTACTACAAACTCAGTAGCTTAGAACAACTTAATAATTTACAAGTTGTGGCGATCAGAAGCCCAAAATCAGTCTCACTGTGCTAGTGTCAAAGTGTTGGCAAGGTTGGTTCTTTTTGGAGGCCCTAAGGAAGAATCCATTTCCTTGCCTTTTCAAACTTTTGGAGGTTGCCCACATTCCTTGGCTTGTGAGCCCTTCCTCTACCTTCACAGTCAATAGTGTAGCATCTTCAAATCTCTCTCTGCTTTTGCTTTTGCTGTCACACTGACCCTCTTGCCTTTTCTCTTATAAAGGACATTTGTAACTATATTGGGCTCAAAATCCTTAACCAAATTACATCTGCAAGATCTTTTTTTATCCTGGGAGGTAACATAGGTTATGATGGATCTGGGGGGTCATTACTCAGTCTTTCACAGTGACCCATACATTTGCTTATCCTGTTGATCCTTACTATCTGATGGGATATGGCCAGCAGCCAGACAGCTTTCTCCAAGGAATATTCCTCTCTGTTATGGTTTGGGTCTAGGATCTCCTCCAAAGTCTCACATGTTGCAGATTTGGTCCACTGTACAGTAGTGTTTGTGGGGCTTTTAGGAAGTCATTGGGTCATGAGGGCCCTGACCTCATCAGCAGATCAGTCCATTGATAGATTAATAATTTGATGGCATATATTGAGAGGTGGTGGTAACTTGGAGCTGGGGCCCTAGAGGGAGGAAGCCAGTCCCTTGTCCCCAGTCCCTTCTCTCTCTCTGCTTCATGACTGCTACGAGGTGAGGCGCTTTCCTCTGCACACCCTTTTGCTATGAGGTTTTGCCTTGCAGCCATACAACTATGGACTGAAATCTCTGAATCTATGAGCCAAAATAAATCTGTCCTCCTAAGTTGTTTTTCTCAGGTATTTTGCCTGATTATTTAGGCCAAAAGCTGACTAACATGCTTCATGATGCCCACAGCTATGTGTCTTTTCTTTTGAAACACATATAGTTCCACACATGAGAACCGAGTATGGGGAAATAATCCAAATGAAGAAAAACTTTACATGCAAAGATGTTTATGAAGGAGTACAGATTTTAAGAAAAATCGGAAACAACTAAATGTGTAACAATAGGGAAATGTGCAAAGAAATTCTAGAACACCCAGTGTATGAATATTATGCAGCCATTTGAATGTTTATGAGAAATTTTTACAACGAAAACTTACGTAGTTTTTAAAGCAAATTACTTATTTATATGATCTACTCTGAGAATAATGTATCTAGAGGAGAAAATTCTGGACACGTTTATCCCAAAATGTCTACAGTGGGTTTCATTTTCCTGGAGGTACATATAACTTCCATTTTCTTTTTCATTCTTTCACTTTTTAAAATGTCTGCAAAGACCAAGGACTACTTCTATAAGAGTAAAGCTCTCCTGGTATTAATAGTAGGTCACCAGAGTGGACAAGAGTGATCAGCAGGTCCTAGAGAACTACTATTCATTAGGAAAGGTATTGCATCATCTGTCTGCAGGCACCTGAGGGTTAGTGGCTGGGTGTTGCTTCTCTGTGTGTTCAGATACATCCTTCTTAGTCCTTCCTTTTTGTGTATTCGCCTTGAGGGAGCAGCTAGGATTTCTGTAAAATGCAGGGACCCACTGTGCCATCCTGGATGATGAGGTATAAGGTATCTAAGGTTAGAGATGTCACTTCAATAGTTACCACATGTTCCTATTCAGCTCAGCAAGGAGATAGTCAACGGAAGGTATTGGGTGTGGGTATGAACAAGTACACATCTTCAAGGGTGGCCAGAGTCCAGGTAAAAAACCCAAATCTCAAGCAACTGCTCCACTGCCCTGAAACAGTGCTGGCCTGAGAACAAGATGAAAATGAGTGATATCCAGTGTGGTAGAAAGAGTGGGAAAATGAGCACATTTAAAGATAGCTAGAGGAAGTATAAACTGGTAAAAACCACACTGGACAGCGGTAGGTAGTCCGTATCAAGCTACAGAAATATCTATGTCTTGTGGCCCAGTATTTCCACTTCAAGGAATTTATCCTAAGATAGGAAAGATGATAATCTAAATGTGCAGCCTGATGAATCCCCCACAGTGGAATACTATGTAGCCATTAAAACCATGTTTGAGAAAAACAATTAAGAAAGAGATGTTACAGTATATGGTCAAGTTTTAAAAGCAGGATATAAAACTGTAAATACAGCATAATATAATTTCATAGGAAATAAATATATATGAACAGATAAGTATATAAATAGATGTTTGTCACAGACAACAATATGTGTTCAACTCAGCAATAACAGAGTCTTTACTGATTGGCACCTCAAATTCTTTTTTAGAACAAGGCAGAATGCGTAGCAAACATGCATGTCCCGGGGAATTCTGGCCTTGCTGCATGACTACTAGAAGAGGACAAGCTTTATTTGGCTAGGTGGGTTTTATGAACTTAGTTTTTAAGATGCAGCCTCGTTATCACATTTGTCATACTTCGTAATTTCCTGCTCCATGTTCCTATAGGGAGACTTTACATTTAATTGCCTTTCTTAAAGAATTAGCAAAAAGAGGACATGGTCTGAGCTTGATTGATTATATCATGTATTAAGGTGTCTACACAGCAGGTTTGTCCATCAGTTCCTCATTAGAGTCCAGCAATGTGTCTAAGGCTGATTTAATGATGGTTACAGAGGCTCAGCACTCAGGATCAAGCAGAACAATGGCCCCCAGCCCTATGTTGGTCTCACCACCCTGGTGTGTGAGGCATCAGCTTCATCTGATCTGATAAAATGGCTTCTTTGCCCTCTTTTGATTGGTACAGCCGTAGGAAAGAGTCTACTGCTTCCATGACAAATGCTGACCATGGTGACGGCAGCTTTGCAAGATTGGGGGAACCAATTCCAGTGACCACTGTCATCTCCCTGGTCAGGACAATATTGATAAAAGACCAAGCTGTCTGTGCAGTGTGGCCTGAGTGCAGGAACACCTCAAAAGCTCCTTGCTCTTGAGCCTCTCATTCCCCCTACAGATGCTGCAATGTCCCATGAAGGCTCCTGTTCCTTAAGAAGAAATGGCAATCAGTTGTCCCCTTTAAGTATCAATGTGCAAATGGGATAGCTTCTATGGTCCAGGATACATGGCGCTGAAGCCCCAGCCACGGACCCATCCCCAGCAACTCCTCCTTCCTCCCCCAGTCTCCTCCCCACTCATCCTCTGCCTGCTCCCTGTGTAGGTGTCCTGCTCTCTGGCTATGACTTCCAGATCATGGCTCTCCCCGCTTGGCCAATGCCTGGGCTCCTTCTGCTTGCCATCCTTGAAAAGAGTGAACACCTTCACTGACAAACACTTCAAAAGGGTTGAATCAATAGCTGATTCCCAAGAAGAAGGGGACAAGGGCCCAGATAAGACTCTGAGCAGGGGCAAGAATAATGCCAAACCTCCGCTCTGCTCCCCACTAACTCACGGCTACAAGAATGGGGTTGGGCTGACTTCCCTTGTCATTGACCTTCTTCCCCCTGGTTCTGACTCAAAAAGTCAGACACTGCCTGTCTTAGACTATGAGCTCCTTGGAAGGAGTAATGAAGCTTCCCCCAGCACAGGGCTAGACACAGCCGTTTAAAATCTATGAGGTAAGGAAGGAGAGAATAAGGGAAGAGAGAGAAGGAAGGAGGAAAGAGGCAGAAAGAGATGCATTCTTCCACCCAGCCTCCACACCCTCATGCATACTGAAACCCATCGGGGTTGCCACATACGGACGCCTACCCATGACTGCCCTACCCCTTGGCTCTCCGGTCTTGTCATCTGGCTGTGCCCTCACAACCCAGCCTGGTCCCACAGTCTGCTTGCACTGTGTCCGCCTGCTGCGTGTGCATGTCTTGGGTCCACATCTCAATTGTGAGCTGTTCTTCTCACCTTCCTGTGGTGACTAATGGACCCTGGCTGTAGCCATGATTGATTGAGTGACAGAGCAGCTAGGGTCTGAGGCACCCTAGTGGCTTTCTGGAGAAGAAAGGGGAGTCCAGGGCACATTCCAAGCCTTGTCAGCACGGGCTTAGCCTCTTGTGGTGTAAAATCTCACGCCTGGAGCCCTGTACTCTCCTGGTGCCGGCTGCAATTTTATTGGCGGTCTGTGACTTCAAAGGCCTCCCCTTCTGCATGGCTGGGCTAGGCAGGCTGAGCAGGCCTGTGCCCAGGGCACTGAGGAATTCCCCTGGGGACCTGGATCCAGCCTCCTCTCTAGCTGGCCCTGCCTCTTTCTTTCATATCCACAAAAATCACTTTCCCAGTCTACTCTATGGCCATGCAGATGGGGAATAACCACCTATATGGGAGACTTCATCAACCTGTATGTCCCAGGTGTGCAGGCAAGATACTGCTGACCAAACATCTGTTCACTGTCCCAACAAGATCCTTTACAATCTTTTTTTTTTGGTACTGGAGATTGAACCTGGGAGCAATTTACTACTGAGCTACATCTCTAATCCTTTTTTATTAAGGCAGGGTCCAGCTAAGTTGCTGAGGCTGGTCTTGAACTTGCAATCCTCCTGCTTTAGCCTCCTGAGTCACTGGGATTACAGGCATGCACCACCATGCCCAGTCTTTTTTTTTTTTTTTTTTTTTTAATCTATAAAAAGCTCTTGCAGCAGCAAGAGGGGAAGCTGGGGTGTGGTTTGGATAACCCTGGGCACCCACTTAACATCTCTCTGCCTTATCTAGCAAAGAGAGTGACACTAAGTCCTAGCCACAGCCTCACAGCTCTTTGGAGGTTAGAAGAGGTCAAGTATGGAAGTACAGGCAGCAACGCTCTCAGCAAAGGCACCACCCAGTCCACAGCATTCGAATCTCAACGGTGACATTTGCCAGCTGTGTTCCTTTGGGAGAGTTACCCAACTCCTCTATGCCTCAGTTTCCTCCTGGGGATTAGTTAATACACTTGAATAGTCCCTGGCACCTGGTGCGTATGCCTCATCTCTTTATTGATTACACGTGAGTGCACATGATCTCCCACTGAATATGACAGTGTTCATTCTGTCTTTCCCCCATAACACCAATAGGCACACTGGCACACCAGTCCAGAATGGTGTGGTGGCAAGGGTGGCCCAGCTCCTACTTTGTCTTTTTATTTGATAAGTGAGAATGGACAAGTTCATAAGCCCCTGCAACCCAAGTCACTCATGGGTAAAGGGAAGCTAAGAATAATGTTTTACCAAGCTGCATAGAATTTCTATGAAGTTTAAGGAAAGTTGCTGGTAAATATGAGCAAGGTACAGCGCCTAGCCTGCTGTAGGCACCTGATGAATGTTTGTTCTCCTGGGGCTGCGTACACCGTAGCTAAATAAACACTTTGTGGGCTGAGGTTCTTCTGAAGAGTATACATTAAACTGGGCAGTGGCATTAGTCACTGGCTTCACCATGCACACTGGCCACACCTTCTATAGCAGCCACACTTAGAATACACTTAGATGAGCTGACGGGCATGAACCCCTTGAGAACAAGGACTGCAGCTTCTCCCTCACACTTGCTAGCATCTGGTACCACTCCATGCAAACCCCACAAGATATGACCCCAGCAGAAGTGGCCCTGGCTGTCTGAAATACTGTCCAGAGGGAAAGTAAGAGAAGCTAAAGAAGGAAAAGCCACCCTTCAACCTACCCAGAATCCTACTGGACATGGAAACTAACATGGATGGAAACATGACAGCAGAAAAATACACACCATTTTGAAGTCTGCCCACCTGGGAGTCAAGCCACATTGAAAATCAATAAGGCATCAAGGCCGGGAGCTCAGAGAGCCAACTGGATACCTGCTTGGGCCTCCTTTAAAGCAGGGAAACCTTTGATGTTGCAGATGACCAATAAAAATACAGCTGGCATTTACAGCCTCAATCCCTCTTGCTTTTGCTTTCCGCTGCCCTGCTAAAGCTGCAGACAAAGCTGCCCCAGGCAGAAATCTTGGCTCAGGAGCACAGGCCCCTTCCTTAAGGACAGTGGCTGCTGGTGTCCACTAGTCAGGGATTGTGATCAACTATAAGCATGCTGGAACCTTTCCAGAACAATCCCATCTTACTTCTGGCCATCAGAGGCAGTGGTTGAGGACCCTCAAAGCATATAAGATAAGCTCGGTTAGAAGCAGTCTCAGCTGTGGCCTGCTGAGCCCCAGGGAAGCTCTTGCCCTTACATGAGACCCCTCTTCTATTTGCTATTTCACATCCACTGCCTCATTCTGCGTTTGTTTTTAATGCCTGTGACACGAGGAGAAGCACAGACCTGCTGAAATGACTCCCTTCGCCAAAAGATGGGGCAATCAAGACACAACAGGGTTAAGAGACTAGTCTAAAAAGGCAGCAAAGATAACAACTAATGGACACTAGGCCCCGATTCTGCCCAATGCCTACAGTCAAAGGTGCCTGCAAGGCTCTTCTCACTTTTTTTTCTATTCACCATTCATAGGAAGCGTCATGACCTTACTCTTCATTCAGTAAGCACAGAAGAGACTCTCAGAACCAGGGCCTCATGATCCAGTCAGGAATACAGGATTTAGAGACATAAAATTTCCAGGAAAAAGCTGTCTCAGAGTGAATGCTTCCATTCCATTGTTATACTATACAATATATATGGGCAATGTCAGGCCTAATGACCAAGCTGAGCTAATGTCAATAAACAGAGAACTATTAGGAAATTCATCAATCAAGGTCTTGTTTATACTACTATTTGTCAACCAAATTATTTGTTTGACTTGTGGCCTCCTTGGTTTATTACAGTCATTTCTGTCATCAGCAGAGCTGAGCTGATGGAATTTCACACATAGGAAGGGCTTGCACACGCCTTGCTCTGTTGTCTTGGCAAGCCATCCCAGAATCAGCGCTCTCAGCAGGTCTAAAGGTCTGTCTTCAGTGAACAGCCACTCTTTATAATCCAGTGAACTGGTGGACCTTAATTGATTTGTTAATCACTGCTTCCTGTTTCCAGAAATAAACTGGAGAAGCTGACCTCTGAAGTACCCTCCTGCTCTTGGGGGAATGTCCTCAGAAAGCCACTCCAGGCTGAAAACACAGCAGCAGGGCGAACAGGAGGACTAGCAGCTTTCCAAGGCCAACTAATGTCCTACCCCATCCAGTACTGATCTCCACCTTCTCTCACTGTCCTCACACCCCCACCTCCATCCACACACCGGCTGTTTCTTCATTCATACTTGTCTCTCTCTCTGCCTTTCCTCAATCCCAGCCCCTAAGTCAAGCTCCTCTAGAAAGCCTCCTGTCCACATCAGCCAGAATGGATTTTTAGCTTCAAGAACTCCTCAGTCCCAATGAACTATCTCTGTTCCATCAGCACCCTTCATACACAGCTTTGTGAAATGTGCCCTTCAACTGGTAAAGGTATGTAAGTTCTTTGCCAACCTTAACATCTCACAGCTCTGTATTCTGGATTCTAGTTCCTTGGCCTCAGTGCCCCATCAACTCACATGTATGTTCACATGCAATGCTGGCCCAATGGAGTGTAAGCTGCTCAATACAAATGGCACTATGTCATTAGGGGATTTGCCTCCCCCCAGACTAGATATCCCTATTTAAGGCCCTGCCCTTAAGCAAATAGGGAATGATAATTACTTTGGTAAGGAGCAGCACCATTCTTCACTTTTATCTCCTATGTTGTGCTAATTTCTGGCGTTTATGCCTTCTCTGAGGTGGTGCTTCCTGTTTGGGAAATAAATGTGAAATGATTTCTCCATTACAAGTGACAGATCACAGTAGGTTTCTGGGTAGCAGGCAGGGAAACCCACCTCATAAAAGTAGACATCCTTTATTACTTTGAAGGGAAAAGAGTGAAGGGGCTTGTGGGGGGTGGGATCAAGTATTGGATTTCTCCAGAATCACTGAGTAATATCTATCCTTAGCAGCTGCCCTATGGATTCTGACACATCTCAAAAAAGCAAGCGTCTGGAAAATGTAATCAGAATCTCTTACCTTCTGCAAAAAGCTACTGTGCAGTCTGTTCCTTTGTAGTTGGTTTTTTTTTTTTTTTTAAAAGTCAAGCCATCTTGGAAAAATCAGAAAGCAGATGCGCCCATAATTGAACTTGGCAAGGGCAATAGAAACCTCGTTAGGGGTGTTACAGGCACTCGCACCTCAATTAACCTGCAGGGTGGAGGGGCTGTTGGTTTCTCTGCACAGATGTCTGGGGATAAGAGAGTCTCAAGGGCAAGAGATGTAGGTACACTGAGACCCCTCCAGAAGCTGAGGGCCCAGCCTGGATTCCTTCTCTGGTCTATGGAGTCTCACGTCCAGGGAAATCCCTGGACCCAGGGCCCAGCTCTGATGAAACCCTGGCTGCCTGGTGGCCCACCCCAGAGCAGACCAAGCGCGGACCAAGGCTGGCTCTGCTCTGACAACCACGACCTGGTGCCGAATTTTACTGTCCGCCATTTACCATTCTGACGGGGAAAACAAATTTAAAACACCTGGACATTTATGTCTCTGATGGGTCGAGTTGCACTGTTCCATTATATTAAATAAGCCAGGCTGTGGGCTTCAAAGGCCGCCGGCCTCCTGGAGGCCGCCAGGGCGCAGGGCCTTCGTTAGCAGCGCTCGGAGCAGGCACACCGGACCACCTGCGCCCTGCCCTTGCCGGGAGCGCCCACTGCACCGTGTGCCCAGGGCTCTGTGCTGCGCCTGCGCAGCAGGTCGCCCGGGGACGCCGGACTTCACAGCTAGCTACCGAGTGGTTTTGGCTTTCGGACGCCTGCTTTCCCTTTCCTCTTCCTCCGCACACTTGAACTTGAGCAGGTATCAACATTCGCATGGGTCTGAGTTCCGAAGGTTGAGGTTTCCTTTGTCACCGAAGCGCTCACTGGCAAAGTGGCTTGGAGACGTGGTTGCCTTATCTGTTAAGAGGACGTCAGTGGCAGGCAGCTGTTTGCATGGCCTACTCCCCTCCCCAGCCACAGGCAGCCCTCAATGCAACCCCGGGCCCCAGACTTACTCAGGGGACAGAACTTGGAAACTCAAGAGGTAGTTCCTGTGAGTTTAATTTCCACTCCTGGAATAAAATTTTAAGAACTCAAAAAGCCCTTAAAGGTGATTTGTCTCTTCAAATTATGGCACTAAAGTTAGGCCCCCAGCAGTTGTCTATAGGTCAGAAGTAGACTCAGTCCTGGACTAGATGTTGGTTGAGCTAATTAGCCCCAGAGATACTCAACTAAACTGGCCAGAGGAATCAGCAACCAGAGAAGCCACTCCACTACCTTACCGAGGCCCCCAAGTTGGAGGTACCTTTTGAACCCCCTTGCCACCCGGGACAGGAGGTATCTGCCTGTATGTGCAGTCAGCCATCCCTCCAAGCCTCAGGGGGTGCCTTTGAGGTTTACACTGGTTTGCTGTGCCCATGGGCATGTGAAAGTTACTCTTCTGTGGACCAGAATGGGAAGGACCTAGAGGAACAGCAGAAAGTTCTCCATCAGAGTGTTTAAAAGAAATCCTCTATTAACCCTTTCCAGGACCAATGGCAGATGTTGGAGCTTGAAGAGGTCTCCAGAGAGCCCCTGACCTAAGCCCTACCTGCAGGCAGGAAAGGTACTCATCCCCATATTAACTCTTCAGTAAAAACCCAAAGAAATGAATGATCATGTGTGCCTCACCTCGTCTGCTCTAATGAACTATACTTATTTCTAACCCTAGTTATTTCTAATTAACCAAACTCTAAACTGACATGCTTAGGAAATTTTCCTTTTCTGAGCAATAATGATAATACTTTCCCTTTATTATGTACCTATTTCTACAGTGTGGTGCTGAACAACCCCTTGAAATAGGTGAGGTAGGTATTAATATCACTCTCACAGATTAGGCACTCAGCATAAGGTAATACCCAGGTGAAAGTCTTCTGAAAGCCAGGTATCCAGAGTATCTGTCATAGTCTTATCCTCATCCCATAATGCTGTTAAATGGCTCTTTCCCCAGCTGCAATCACGCTTACACCATTTGCTTGCTCAGCAATTTCATTTTTTAATTAAAAGCATGTGTTGTATTCCCTATTATAGAGACAAAAAGCATGAGATAAAATTATGTTTAAAATTTGATCTCAACTTTGAAAAAGTATGTGTATGTTACACTCACATAGAATAAAATAACCCAAATAAAATACATCAAAATATTAGTCATGATTATCTATGGATGGTGAGAATGTGATTGACTTCTACTGACTTCTTTTAACCTCTGTGTATATTTTAAGACCTGTAAGTATGTGTTAATTTTGAATTGTAAAACAAGTTAATTTAAAATTTGAGTTTTGACTCAGGAGACTATGAAAGAATAAGCTTTAGCTCAGCCCCATCTGCGTCATCGTGAGTTTCGAAATGGCACCAATCCAGTTGGTATGGTAATTACCAAGAGAGAGCATGCAGTTTAGCACCCCAAGCAAAGCCCCAAATTAATGGCTGTTAGCCATCACAATGGCTGATTTCTCAGGGATCATTCCAATTAGGATCTTCTCTGTGGCTTCCAACACCAGCCCTCTGACTTCAGACAAGGAGCATCTGCAGCACAGCTGGAGCAGCTGGTTTGGAAAATCAATCACTGCCCAACAACTGTGCAACTGATGGCCCATCAATCAGAAACATAAGGCGTTTGCTCCATTTATAAAACACATACATTTGCTTGCAAATCTGCAAATGCAATAAGCAGCCTGAGCACCTCCAACCCTGGAGAAAAAATGGCAGTACCAGTCACTTTTGCCTATAAAGAATCATGGACTGACATCCCTAAATGGAGGACTCCCACTACAAGAGCCTGGGAAGACCTCTGGGCCCACATCCACCAGCCCCCACAGCCTCTGCTATACACAGGGACCCTGAGTCCTCTTAATACTCACACCCAAAGCTAGCTTTGAGATTTCTTTTGACCCTGACAACTGTCATGCTGTAACTCTGTGAGAACCCATTCGTATTTCAGGAATTTCTTTGAGACTTTCTAAAATGGCCTTTTTGCCTGCTTTCCTCCTCCCTTCCTTCATTTTAAAATCCAAACACCAAAGGGGGGATGTCTTTTCCCTTAGATCATGGTCAGGTGAAGACCAAACTTATGGAACTAAAACACCCAAATTTCAACTGATATCTGAAGTGAATTTACTTTCTCAGTATTCCAAAGACTGCTGCCAGGCGGACAAGACACTCTTTTACACAGCATTTCAGAAGCCCTCAGTAAATATACTCTGAATAAATGTTTGGACAAAAGACCTCACATCCAAATCTTTCCACTTGGAGAAGTGCTGCAGGCACCTTCATTCCCTTCTGGAAGTCTTGATACTGTCTGGTGATGTCCCCTCACCAATCTCTGGAGAAGGTGGACCATCACTAGGTCTTACCTCTGAACTGGGGTGGAAAGACAGCCCAGTACACACCCCTGATCCCTGCCAAGACTGCATAACATGTTCCTGTGTAATATCGATGATGATGAACATCATATACTGATTTGTGATTTATAGATTATCTCCCTTGATTATGAAAATTCTGTGAAATAAGCATTAGCATTACCAGAAAAGATGAGGAAACTAAAAGGGATCTAGGGGGAAAGAATGTTGAATAAGTACCTGTCAATGATATGCTCAGCTGTGCTAAGCACTTTTCAAATGTGAGATCCTTTATTCTTTAGGACAACCCCCAAAAATGTATGTACTTTAGGCCCATTTTACACATAAGGAATTAAGACTCAGAAAGGAAAAAGAGAGGTTGTAAGACATACCGAGGTTACATGGCAAGGGATGGATGAACTGGGATTTAAACCTGGGACATGTGATTACAAATCCTTAAATTTTTCCAGTTATAGTTTTTGTTTAATTCACATGTAATAATCATACACATTTATGGGGCACCATAAGATATTTCAACACATGTACAATGTGTACTGATCAAATCAGCATAATTACTACTGCATTTCTATGAATCAAAGTATGTTAAAGGCATAGTTCTTAAAGGCATGTGAGCTTTTCTGGTTGATTGATGATTTAGAGCTCTTGATTTCTTTTCTGGAGTGGAAGACTAGACCAGAAATATTCCCGAATGGCCCAGCCTGAAGTCCAAACTCACTCCTGAGAATAGTTCCCCATGACCTACCCTTGCCTGTCAGCCTCAAAGCTGGAACTCTGTGTTCTTGGTCACCATTGCCAGGCCACCTCCTCTCAGTTCCTGCTTGCTCAGCCCAGAACTGCAGGCTGTTTGCTCCAGAAGGGATGCTTCCTGAAACCCCAGGACCCCACCTGCACTGATTTGGGGGAAGAAAGAGTAAGCTACCTCTACCAGTGGCTTTAACATCCTTTGTCTTGGTGAGCAAGGAACACATACCATTGGGTGGGCAGAAGGGCATGCCGCCGTGGCCCCATTAGTGGAATTATAGCTTCATCAGAAAACTCCAGGCAATAGAAGCAGACCGCCAAACCACATCACGCCTGGGGGTGAGCTGTGAAACACCGGGGCAAGCGGTGCACAGGGAGTTTGGCTGGGTTAATGGTGTTCAGATATAATAATTATAGAGAGTAGTTATTGAGCATTTACATGTGCCAGATGGAAAAGCGATCGAACTTTTCTGTATGGTTCCAAGGGAGGACCACAGGGAAGAAGCCAAAAGGAGACAGACTTCAGGATGTAAAGGGAAGAACAGAGCTGTGCAGAAGGTTGTGTTGGTGGGTAGTGGGTTTCTCTTCATTGGAGCTGTTCTTTCATAGTGTGGATTAGTCCTTTCCACGATGCTGTAGATAGAACCATGGGACCGAGGAGCAGAGAGTAATATTTGAAGATCTTTAATATCCCTGTCAACAATGAGGTTCCTATGATTCTACTTTTGTTTTAGCCACCTGTCTTCTCTCTTCTATTCTTTAAACCAAGCATATGCTGACATTTTCCAGCAAGTCTTGGCAGTTGCTATGCCCCCAAAGCTCCTGAAGGGGCAGGACTTCTTTTCCCTATATCTTCCAACAAAGATTCACGACTACATCCTAGCATTCTCCATCAACATGGTGGTGTTAGTTCATACTGGGAGGCCTTCCTGCAGTCCAGAACATAGCAATATTAGATACAACCTAAGATGAGAGTGTTAGACAGACAGAGCTCCAGTAGCTCAAAACCACATAAACATCCCCAGGGACCCCAAACAAAGACAAGCTAGCAAACAGCAGCAGCATGGCTCTTGCAGAATAGCAAGCCCTAAAAGTGGCCAACAGAGGTAAAAAGCTGGATTCAGACCCATGATCCAAAATCAGGGGTTGGGCTGGAGTTTCCGTGCCTGTGAAATGAGGTACAAAATAGCTCTGACTGCTGCAATGGGCTCTGGTGCATCCAGAGGGGCATGGGAAACAGTGCAGTCTCAAAGCCAGGACCCAGGGCCAGCTCCTGCTGGCTTGAGATGGGAGACCCAGGGCACAACACCAGGCCTGGACAACAGGAGCTAGGACTTTAATGTATCTATACACATGAAACACAGGACCCAGGACTTCTTCAAAACTGCTAAATGAGGGTGGCGGGGTGTGGGGAAAGAACACAAAACTCCATTCAAAATGAGCTTACATACAAAAATTTCAAAACACATAAGGAAAATTAACCCGTAGGGGGAAAAAAATCTATTGGGAAATGTATTCATTCCAAATGATAAAAATCATAGAGAATTCTGAAAGCAAATTTAAAATAAATATATTTATGTAAAGGAGGTAAAACAAAAGAAGAAATTGTATTTTTTAAATTATGTAACAGAACATAAACAAGAAGACAAAGATATAAAAATAAATAAAGCCCAAAACCTTGAAAGTAAAAATATATATGGTTAGTGAAACAAAAAAAAAAATTAGTAGAATAGCTTCTACATGGGATATAGTTAAAGAGAAAAAATGAATTAGAAGATAGTACCAAGGTATTTACTCAAAATGAAGCATATAGTGAAAATGGAATTACATATGCAACTTAAGAGACCTGGAGGATAGATTGAGAGACTCAAATACATATTTAATAGAAGTCCCACGTGAAGAAAGGAGGAATAACAGAAGCAATAGAGACGGTGCTGGAAATTTTCTGAAACTGAAGAGCTATAACTCACCACATTGAAAATAGTCACTGAGTACAGATCAGGACAAACACCTTGATACATCATAGTGAAACTGAAGACCGTCCAGGAGAAGAGGAAAACTATAAAAGTTCCTGGAACTGGCTCTATAAGAACTCAGAAAAGGAGTACTCAGGGAAGCCCAGGGCCAGGAGCTGTAAATTCTTCCATTTGTTTCTAGAACAAGGAGACTGTCCCCATCAGCAGGAAGGAGCAGGGCTGAGGAGGTGTAGCCACTGTCCTGAGCCTGACTCTGAGGTCTGATGTGCAGAGAAGGGCTGTCAGGCTGGGCATGGGGAAGCCGAATCTGTTAGGCCCCACCTACATGCCCAATCCCACAAGCTCTTTACACAAACTCTCAGAGCCATGGTAGCCCTCTCTGGCATTTATGATGAACACCGAATCCAGAACTTATTTTTTGCCACTGAAATAATCCCTGATTCCCAAAGAAACAGGTCTTTTGGAAGGCATTGAATTCCTTTCTTGGCTATTAGCAATCGCTGTTTTTCTTTATTTTATAACTTTCAGTTTTTCCCACAGTTTGTCACTCTGGAAAAAATGTGGAAATGGGGCTTTCACATGTTTGAGATGGAGAACAAGCTCCTGTTGGAAAAAATGAAATCTCCGACCTGGAGCCCCAAGTGTGAGTCAAACTTTCCACAGAATCAAGATCTCTACTTGCAACTTGAGAGGCAAAATTAAGTTGTAATAGTCCAGCAAATAGCTACAGCCATTCAGAATGCTACTCCTGGCTCCTTGGCTGGATCACAAACCAATGCAGAGGCAAATTTAATTACCTGTCAGGAACTAAATAAAAGGTTTGCTTCATCTAATACTCCCAGTGTGCGGGACAGCTATGAAAACAAGTCTGACGCTCAATCGATTTGCTGTTTACAGAGGCCCAAAGAGGCGCTGAGACATACAAATGGGCTACTTGAAGCTTTTGGAAGTTTAAATATTCTTTAGTGCATCTGCCAACTGCTCCATCTTCCTGAGCTAGACTCAAAGCCACTGCCTACCCCCAATAGGTCTTGCATCTGTTCCTTAAAAATATCCAATAATCTTTCTTTTCTGATGCCAAAAGTGGCTGGTAAGGCAAGTCCCAGTGCATTAGGTTATCCACAACAGAATATTCACTTCTCCCAGAGAGAATCCTGCCTACTCATCAAAACCTCCAGGCTGCCTTTATCCCCAGCAGCACAAGCCATCAGTGAGTCATGGTAGAAACACTATTTTGGCACCAAGAGACTTTGGTGAACAAAGCTAAGTGCAGATCTATTGCCCTCGACCTCAGTTTCCCCGGCTGCCACCTGGGGAAACTTTCCCTCCCCACTTGCAGGGGTGTCGCGAGCCTGAGTGTAATGATTGTTATGAAGGAGCTGGGCCCCGTAAGGAAGGCTTCTTAATGCAGATTAATACCTGCAGTGTTATTTCATTGCCTGGATTTGGAAGTCCAGAAACCAGGGAAGGAGCAATTTCTATGTTCACAAACGTGGGAACGGCAGCTGTGAGTAGCACGCTGAGATCAGAGGGGAGGGGACGGCAGAGCTGTGGTTTGAGATGGGCAGAGGCAGCTGGCTCCCAGCACAGCCCAAAGTGGACCTGGCCATCCAGACTTCTCCTTCAAGGCTTTGCAGAAAACAGCGTGGGCACACAGATGATCTTGAGAGAACACAGCTCAGCTTTAGGAAACCCCGAAAAGCTACAAAAGTGGTAATTGGTTGGAAACAAAGGACAAAATCAGGACTAAGGAAAAGAAATTCAACTAAAACCAATTTTTTTTTTCCCTTGGACCTAAAGTCAGCAGTATTGATTTTCAGAGCCAGGACCCTGTATAGTTATATGTATGACTTAACTTCTCTGAGCCTCAGTTTCTTTACTTATAAAATGGTCTTTGAAAAAGTAATTAACTTTTTAAAGTGAACGACTCTTGTATCTTATGGTTTCTGCCACTTTTCACCAGGAGCCTAGAGGGCTTCAGTAGATGTACGGGTTCCTTTGTGAAGGAGGTTCCAGAAAGGGCAGCCCGGGGTCCCCTGGAGCCAGCTCACACCTGCAGCAGTCTCCTCAGCCCTGTCTCATTGGGCCAGGTGGGCACAGTTTTTCAACTTAAAGACACCAGATTCCTGGCATGAATATCCTGGGCTTATATGGGATGGATTAAAGCAGGGTCTCTTCATCTGCCCCTAAACCCTGACCTCCATGTACTGCTACTACTCCCAGTAGCATTCCCAGGACCAGGAAGGGCTCATGCTTCCCTCTCACCACACCCCTACCAGATAGGGCCTGGTGCATGCTTGACACAACCGGGCCAGTACCAAAGTCTGTGACTCAGTCACTATTCTGGCCCTTTTAAGATAGGAAGGGGCACAGGAGTTCTACCCACATCTCCACCTCCCTGTTCTTCACAGATCAGCTTAAAGTGGACCTCCTCCTCCTCCGGCCACACAGAAGGATCCTACTCCAGAACCTCACTCTCTACCTGGCCAAATGTAGGGAGGCCCAGGATACCCCAGCACAGCTGGCCCGTAGCCAAACATGGAAGATGACGGGAGTCTAGCCTTGGACTCCCTTTTCTAAGAGCAGGGCAAAGATACTCCCTGCATATCTTTAAAGAACTGATGATCAGGAAGACACAGCATTTTCTGTTTCTCTCCTTGGTGTTTATTTTTTTCCTAAGCAGTGCTAATAAAATCCCTAACCCGCGTGGCAGCCGCACTGCTCATCAGCTATTAGCTGCCCTCAGGCTGTGCCAGTCTGTTTATATTATAAATAAAGGCTGAAATATGCAGCTTGCTCCTTGCAGGCTCCTTAGGGGCCTGTGGGAGCAGAGCCAGCCCCCTCCCTCCTGTTTGCCCTCCCCCAACTGGGCAGAACAGAACCCTTGCCTGAAGCCAGCTCCTTTGGACGTTAACAAACCACTACAAGGACCTGCGATCCATCCCTGGAATCCAGGTTTAATTATTTAGGAGGAAGAATGCTTTTGCTCCCCCCAAGCTCTGCAGGCCCCCAGAGCCCGTGGAATCATTGCTCAATGCTTATTACCGCCGCGGGCCCCCGGGCACCGTGTTGCAGAGACCTCATTTCAATATTTACCACTTAGATCACTTAAGGGCTGTCAGCTTTAATAACATTTTATCAATTGGATACTTATATTATTCACGGCTTCATAAAAATAACAAGACCTGCCTTGGCATTTCAATCATACCCAGGCTAATTTTGGTGACTGCTCAGGGATTTCGTTTTTATTAACATTTAGATCCACTGTGACTGATTCTCTTCCTGGATGCAGAGCATGTGAGGTGGCCACATGGGCAGGAGGTGAGGAACAGGCTGCAGAGCTTTTAGCTGTGGGCTTGTGGCCTGGAGAGGCACAGAGTTGCCACACCAAGTGACCAGGCTGAGACCCCTGCCCCAATTGTGTAACTTGTTCTCAGTAGGTGGGGTGGCTCAGGGCTCTGTGGGTGGAAAACTCTCCTCTAGCCCCTGACAGTCTGTCCCCAGCCTCTTCCTCCCTATTCCTGGGCTGTAGCCTCTATTCAAATGTAGCTCCCATTTGAACAGCTTCCACCCTGCCCACGACCTGCAGCATCCTGAGGTCACCTCCACTATGAAGCCCTCTCCTGCTCCCCAAGAGCCTGTGGCAGGGTGGGTTCTCAGTGTGTATCTTTGGAGACAGTGGTACCTCTGGCCCTTCTGGTCATTTTCCAGGGAATTCTGATGTCCTCTCTCAGGTGCCAGAGTTCAGTCTTTCTCGAAGCCACCGCTACTGTCCCTTCTGCCGTCCCTCGGGAACATGGCCCACGGTTCCTCACTTTTCCAGCATTTTGCTTTCTGGGTCAAAAGCTTGCAAACCTCTTCCTGTCTTGAAAGTGTCTGCTGTTGCTAGTAGCTACAAGGCACTCCAGGACTTTTATACAGTCATAATCTTGGCAACCCCACCCCCAGATGTTGCCCATTTAGAGGGAACACCATTTTGTGCAATGGCTGCCCCATGTCCAGTGGCTCCTGCATCCCATCTCCACCTCTCCTCTTTACTGCTTCCCAGGCCCAGGCCTCCTTCACTGCCCCAGGGGCCCTCAGCTATGCTGCCTCAGCAGCCTCCTCTCTAGTCTCTCCTGCCTTTGCCCCTTCAGTGTGTTCTCCTCATACAAGCCATGTGCCTTTTATTCATTGCTTAAAATGCTTCTGTGGATTTTTATTGCCTTCAGAACCAAACCCAAAGTCTTCACCCCTCTGCCTCTGCGCTCCGTGCATCCACTCTCGGCCTCACCCATATCCCTTCTCCGCTCACAGAGCCTTTGAGGTGCCCTCCCTAGAATGCCCTTCCCACTGCTCTGCACATGGCCAACACTAGTCTCTGCTTTACTGTCAACTAAAAGATATCTTCCCAACACCCTCTGAAATGTAGATTTCTCCCTCCATCACAGTCGTCATCTATCTCGGTCTTCTTTGCTATCTCCTCAGGACTGATCGCAACTTGCAATTTTTAAATCATCTTTGTTAATTTGGTTTCCTCTGTGAACTCAGAGACTAAAACAGGCTACATAGTAGTTGCTTAATAAAAATGAATAGATGAACTTATCTGTTCTCTTATTTGTTTTCTCTTATGAGAATCCCACCCTCCTCAGCCACCTTCCCTCTCGCATCATCTTCAGTATACTGATAAAGGTCATCAGATTCTTATGGACCAATCACATTGCTGGAAAATGTCAGACTCATGTTCATAGCCCATCATGCACAGTAGTTAGGGACACAAGCACAGGAGGCCGGCTGGGCTCACTGGTCATCTTGTGCTCTTGGGTACATCTCTTAACTTTTTCAGTGCTCCTGTCTGTTCATGTGCACCTGGGTTGTATAGTTATTGTGAAGATTCAAGGAGTTAATATGAGTGAAGTACTTGGAGCAGTGCCTAACCCAGAACAAGTGCTCCATGAATGCCAGCTAGTATTGCACATTTAGAATGGCCCTCTCCACTTTCCACAGAGAGTTGACCCCTCCTTACTTGCCCTCTCCTGCCCAGAGACTTGGGAGGCTGGTCATCACTCCATATTGACCACTCCCGGCAGGGGGGGGAATCTAATGAAGCTCAGGCCCCTTGCGGTTGCTGTGGATGGCTGGGAGTGGGGAAGGATAGAGGCTGGGGTGAATCCTTGCTGCGGCTCACCAGGCAGATCTATCTCCACAGTGTCGGGGGTGGGGGGATGCGCTTTCTTGCAAGAAGCAGCTTCTCATTCTTGCCTGCTCTGTAAAGGAAGCTTCCCTGGATCACCTTGCAAAGGCCCATTCCTTGCCACAGGGGCTTAAGGGAACTCAGTTTCTCACGGCTGCTCTCAGGAAAGGGTTGCCACATCCGCATGCCCCATGGAACAAGTGCCTCTGAAAAGAAGGGGCTGGCTTCTCTTGTTGTCTACGAGGAAGGTCAGAGCCTGGCCTGCTGCCCCTCTTCTGGCTGGTGTCCTCCAAACAGAGCAGATGCTGCAGGGCTGCCAGGCCCCTGTTTGTGCCCATAAGTGGTGCCAATTCTGTCAGTAAATTTGTCTGCTGCTCGAAGCTTCTGTGTCTATTACAGAGATGGTAAATGCCTCCCAGGTTGCAGGGCTGTGAGGTTTCCAGCCTCCTGGGGCTCCATGTGTTCTCGTGCATGTGTGTGGGGAGCCATGTGAAGTAAGACTTATCCATTTGACACCCTGGGTCACCTGGGTTCTGTCCTCCCAAACATTCTAAATTGCAGGAGAAATCTCTCTGACAGAACCTCCCGCTGACAGACAGTGTCTTTTGTTACAGAGGAGGTGTTGATCCTTCTCTAATCAACAGCTTAATTAAGTCTGCTGAGATGAAAGCGTCATTTTTACTTTGGAAGCTAATATTTATAGACAACCCTCTCCCTGGCCCCTGCACTGGAGGTGTTAACAACTTGAGAGCTAAATCAAATAAAAATTATAAAACTCATTTCTTCACTCTACAAAAATCATTGGCAAACTTGGAACTCTCCAGACTGCGAACTGCTCCATAAAGCAGTTTTGTTCATGCCACAGAGCCCAGCACAGGCTTGGCACACACTGGGCACTTGGGAAGCATTTGTTGAATTTTGAAAAAGTACAGAGTCTGTTGGATGGTTCCCTTGTCTGGCAGGAATCAGTATGGCATTGTGGTTAAGAGCTTGGCTTGGGAATTAAATCCTAGCAGTCTCGCCACTCAGCTCTATGACCTTGGGCAATCTCAGGAACATCTCTAAGCCCCAGCCTCTGTGGCTATAAAATGGGACAATAGCACTTATCTTTTTTTTTTTTTTTTACTTTATTTTTTTTCTCAAAAGTTGCATTTTCATACATGTTATCAAACATAACAGAAAAAAACAAATTTTCAGAAGCTGTACACACTATTCACTGAAAACATTTGTTGAGGCAATAGCACTTATCTTAAAGCCCACAGCACCGTCTTTGGCATGTAGAAGCACATTTAGCGTTGGCTATGAGAAGCAGAGGTGCTGGCAGGAGAGGTGGAGGTGCAAACCTTAGGGCCTCTACTTTTACCATAGAAAGGTTGACCAGGCAGCTTTTAAGATGTCATGTTTCCCAGACTGCTCAGTTCTGTTAACAGTGTATTAGGGAAATGCAAATCAAAACCATAATGAGACGCCACTTCATGCCTGCTTGGCCAGCTGTAATAAAGAAAACTGGGCTGGGGTTGTGGCTAAGTGATAGAGTGTTCACCTCGCATGCGTGAGGCACTGGGTTCAATCCTCAGCACCACATAACAATAAAATAAAGGTATTGTGTCTATCTACAACTAATATGTATATATGTATATATATATATTATACATATATATACATATATGCACATATATATTTTAAAAAATAAAAGAAAACTGGAAAATAACAATGTTGGCAAGGATGTTGAGAAAGTGGAATCCTTATACATTGCTGGTGGGTTCAATGGTGCAGCCACTGTGGGAAACAGCTTGGTGGTTCCTCAAAAAATTAAACACAGTAATACCATACATCCAATAATTCCTAGGTATATATCTTAGTCTGTTCAGGCTAGTATAAGAAAAATGCTGTAATCTGTAAACAATAGAATTTTATTGCTTATAGTTCAAGCTGTGGGAAGTGCAAGATGGAGGAGCCAGCAGACTGTGTGTGGTCAAGGTTCCTTCTATGTGTCCTAACAAGATGGGGAAGGGAGTCCCCTCCAACCTCTTTTATAAGGGTACCAATCCCATTCTTAAGGTCAGAGCCCTCATGACCTAATCTCCTACAGGAGCCACCTTTTAATATCATCACAAAGGGGATCAGTTTTCAACAGGAAATTTGGAGGGATACAAATATTCAGGCAATAGCAGTTTACATCCAAAATAATTGAAAGGGGGCCCAGACAGATACTTGTATATCAGTGTTTCTAGCAGCATTATGTGTATTAAAAATGTAGGATGAACCCAAATGTTTTCAACTGATGTATTGAATAACAAATGAAATATACTCATATAGTGGAATATTAATTAGCCAATGAAAGGAATATAATTCTAATACATGCTACAACATGGATAAACCTTAAAAATATGCTAACATAGTATGTCACACATTGTTGATTCCATTTATATAAAATGTCTAGAATAGACAAATCCATAGAGAAATAAAGTAGATTAGTGGTTTCCATGATTATCTAACAGTTGGGGGTCTAGGAAGAGCCTGCTAAAAGGTTTCTTTTGGGGGTAATGGAAATGTTCTGGAATTAGTAGTGAAATACTAAGAGCAACTGAATTGTACCCTTTAATGCAATAAATGTTATAGTATATGAATTATATCGCAATTATTTTTTAAAAAGAAGATTTTTGCCTCCTGATGGTCCATACCTAGCACTCATTCCCACTGCACCTCCTACCCACAGGAGTCCTCTTCATTACCTATTGTCTGGGACCAGAACCAAAACCTCTTTTCAAGACAAAGTCTATACAGTATAAAACTTTTTCTAAGACTTTACAATTTGCAAATAACCTTCCAATTTGATCTTTGTAACTACCACAAATGCAGGATTATTATTGCCATTTTATAGATATGGAAACTTTTGAAATTCAGAAATATGAAGCAACTTGGCCAACATAACTCAGCTCACAAGCAGAAGAGATGGAGCTGAAACTCAAGCCTTCCAAAGCCAACACCCTCTGCTTTCCCTACTGATGCTCTGCAATCTGATTTTAAATCATCACAACAGCAAGCCACTTCCAGAGTCCAGACTTACCTCTGACTTCAGCCCTTAGCCTCATCTACATGTGCAGCACTCTTGGCCCTGTGGGCCTCCAGAGCTCATGTTCCACAGGTCATAGGGACAGAAATGGGTCACCCAATTCCCATTTCACCCAAGCAAGGAGCTTCTTGCAGCACTAACCATTATCTAGCTCCCATATGCTCCCCTGAATGTCCCACTGATCTTGACATTGATTAAACACCTCAAACACACGAGGGCAGTAAGGAAGTCCCTGTTTTCACTCATCTGTCTTCTCCTTCCCCATACAAGTCCTTCTCCACTTGGAAGAAGGCTTCTTGTGACTTTCAGAAATTTCGATGCCCAAAGATGAATGAGGTACTGGGGACAGCTGTAAAGAAACAGGAGAGTGAGGAGGGTTTTCCATTTCAGATGTTGGGATGAGAGGTAAGAGGAAGGGAGGAAGGAGGACGCTGAGGAAGGGAGTGGAGAATAAGCAATATATAGAAGGAACCATGAGGAGTCCAGCCTGCCTGGAGCAAAAAGGGCAGAGATGAGGGGACAGGAGCAGGGGTCGGGGGAGGGGAGGACATCAGAATTACAAAGCCATGGGCAGTGGGCTATGGAGGGAGGCCCACTTTAGCAGGCAGTGGGAAGTCTCTGGCACTTCTTGAGTGGGGGACGGATGGTAGAGTCTCCATGGTGTAAGTTGATACACGGGAAAGTCACTAAAACAAAAACCACTTGCTCATGGGCCTCAGCTGTGGATAGCCTGGAAAGGCTTTAGTAACCAGCAAATGGGGCCACATCACAAGGGGTGGAACCAGTGGAGAGTATACACGCTTACACAAAACTTTAAGTTCTGAGATATTAGGGAAAGGTCTGAAAATCCCAAATGTTCTTTTTCATTTGATCCCTTCATTGGAATAGAAGGCGACCCTCTTCAGAACTAAGATTCGACAGGCATAAAAATAATGGCCTTGTTGTTCATTTCTATAGCCATAAGAAATCGTTTCTTGTTAAGGCTGGAAGTGACCTTCAAGTCATTGACACTTTCATGTGAAACCTGAGTTCTGAAGTAAGTAATATCCTTGCCAAATCATTGTGTGACCTTTGCCTAAACCCCACCTCACCACCCCAGTGACAGTGGTGTCACAATCTATTGGAGCAACTCTCTCTGTCTTTAGAAATATTTGGCTTTTAAAACTATTTCCTTAGATAACAAACCTGACCTCCTGTGCTTTCCATTCATTGGCCTCAGTTCACCTCTTGGGGCTGTTCAGAAGCACTTTTGCTCTTATTTCTACATGATGGCTCTTCAGTATTTTAAAACTATCGCATCCTAATCACCCACTCAATGAGTCTTCTTTGTATTTTGTTGGGTGAAGGTGGTACTGGGAATCAATCCCAGGGATACTGCTCTGAGCAGTACTCTCAGCTATACTGAGATACTGATACTGAGCTATACTCTCAGCCTTTTAAAAATTTTTTATTTTGAGACAGAGTCTTCCTAAGTTATTCTGACTGGCCTTGAACTTGCATTCCACCCCCGTCAGCCTCTCAAGCTGCAGGAATTATATTTGTGCATTACCATGCCCAGCCCCTTCTTTGTATTTCTTATGTGACATTGATTTGAAGTTCTAAACTATCCAAGTCATTTTGCTTTTTTTTCCTTGTACTTCAACTTACTTCTTGGAGAAGGAAAAAATCCACATTCTGCATTTCCTCTGAGATACTTTGGAACTTCCCCTCCATGAACCCACAGAGGAAAACCTCATGAAGGTATGGTTTTATCTCCTCTTCACCTCCCAAGGAATACTCCTCTTTGCAGGATCATGCATAGGCATGGGGTGGGACATGGAGATTGATGCATCAGCTATGGTATAAAGGGTTCTGGGAGGAATTCAAGTATAACAGCAGAATGTGGCATCTAAAGGGCATGGACACCAAGAGCAGCTGTCATCAAGAAGTTAGTCCAATGAGATCCTCAAGGAGGATCTCCCCATAGATACGAGAATCAGACATCCAGGATTATGCAACACCCCAAGAACGAGGCAGACAGTGGCACCAGGAAGTGGCCAAGCCTCAGGCCTAGAGCCTTCGTCTTAAGGAAGGTGGTGTTCTGTGAAGGCCATCAATAAGGACATAGACACAGAGAATTGCATCCCAGATCGGTATCTGGGTAAGGGACATGATCCTGGCCAGGTTGCATGCCAGGTCTGGCTGGTTGCAGCCTCATTTCTGCCTTTTTGGTTTTAAGCAGTCTGGACTCCTCGTGGTTCCTTCACATACGCTGTATATTTTTCACTTTGTTCCCAGCTTCTCTTCTTCCTTCCTCCTCTCACTCGCCATCCCAACATCTTCTCATGCTTCTCTGCTTCTTTATATCTGGCCTTCTCTTCTTGATCCAGCCAATTGGATGCCCCACCAAACACTTCATTCATCTTGATTCTTGGATTCTAAGACGAGATGCTAGGACTATTTTTAGAAAAGAGTTTTGTGGTTGATTACCAATGGTCACTCTAGGCATAGGAGGGAAGGGTAGTAGCACGATTGTTGACTATTTCCAAACTAGCAACAAGGAACTGGGGCCAGGGCCAAATGGGAGAGCATCAAATGGTACTTGATACTATTGAGTCCTGAGGTTGGAACAGAGCTGCCTCAATATCCTGCCAAAGGACAGGACGGAGGGGCAGACTACAACCTAGCTGAACCTGTTGGGAGTATGAGGAGAGAGTGGGCCAACACTGAAGACAAGGTGGGACTCAGTCACAATCTCCAGGCCAACATGAGGTTCTGGCCATTTATAACCTCTCTAAATTATGCTGACTCTTGACTTTCCTCAGTTTAGGTGGTGCAGTTTTACAATCAGGAAGCATTTTGCAGAAATGATTTTTTAACAGCGAACAAAAGGAGAATTCCATCTGTCTCAGGCCCCCCAAACCCAACAAAAACCAGGAGTGAGGATGTGGGGAAAGGAGATGAAATGAGGATGGAAATAGTTAATAGAGAGTTGAATTCCTAGAATTAGTAAATGGCAAAGTATGTGAAATTTCTTCATGTATATTTAAGAGGCTATCCTGCTTGTGAAACCTGTAATGGGAACTGGCTGAGCTTTCTCTAAGTGATTTAGTGGTAGAAATCCACATTCTTACGGAGGCACAGGAAAACTGGAGGCCATCAGGCTGGACCACAGGAAGAAAGAGGGCAGGGTATCTTGAGATGTTTGGAGCCTGTCAAGACATTTGAGTAGGATTGTATGCAAATCTAATCAGCTTCAAAATCAAATCACAATTATTTAACCTATTATCCCTGGTCCAGAGTAATGTCAGGCACATTATTCTCACCAACCCCTAACCCTGTCAAGACAGGAAAAAAACAGGAGTATTTACTTTTATTATTATGCATTCTGTTACATACCCAACTGTCACTAAGTACGTACAGCACCTTTAACTAAAGAAACTAATTGCAAGCCACTTTCAATATCCCTTGTTTTTTAATTTAATGCCCTCGGAGAGATATAATTGGGCTGGAGGGAAGAATTTTCACTGAAGTCATGAATTTGCTATATAAATACAAACAAGAAAGAAAGCTAATACAGTAAGGGAATATGGGATTAATTTTGAAATTGTCTGATTAGTGGATTGCTGCCCATCAATAATTGCCTTATATTTTCCCAAGGCCCTCTCTTTATTGGAGTTTGGCACCGCATCTGCCCACAGTCTGTCAATCAGCCTGCGCAGCTGGGAGGGTCTGGAGACACCACAATTGGAAGCCTGCTGGGGCGCCTTGTTAGACAAAGCAATATATCCCAGACGTGAAAATGCTCCCATCTCAACTCGGCTGCTAACGTCTTTACACTAAATCCTCCTGCACTAGAGCAGGGCCTCGGTGGGACTAGGTCTGATTTTTAAAAAGGAAAAGAAGAAGTTGCAGTCTCCTGTTTACATATATTTTATAGGCCTGGGCTCTGTTGGAGACTGAGGTCAGAAACACCTTCCCTCTCACAGTGGCCAAGTTGCCCAGTAATGTCATTAACATGAGCTCGGCAACAGCTGGAATTTCTAAAGCAACATCAGTGTCATGGGGGAGGCCTGTTTAGGCATCATATGCTTCACACATTTAAAAATTAAGAAAGATGATCAGAAGGGTTATGAGCAAGTGTGCAGATGGTGGGTCTCTAACTTAATTAATGCTTAAAATCTGAATGTTCAAGCTCTGAGAATGTTTCCCATCTCTCCTCTCTGGGCCCGATGCTTTTAAGTGCTTAAAGATGCTTGAAGAGAGAGAGGAGAGGAGGGTCTGTTGACTGAACTCACCATAAACATCTTTTCAAACCGCACACGCCCATGCACATGCACACGAACTTGCAGGCTGGCTAATGATATGTTTATGCCATGTTCATTTCCAGAAATATTTACGTCTCTCTATCTTGCCAGCAATCAGTCAAAATATACAAAAATGGATTTGCATGTAGATGCTCCACTTGGAAGACAAAATATAATAGGACAAAGATGGCTCAGAGCGCACTCTTTTTGGTTTTGTTTTCTTATCATCTACTGTTTGTCTTTCCTGTTTGGTAAACTGAGCATTTGTTTTCCACAGGGATAAGGATTTTGTTCTTGTGAGGTAGGAAATTCAGTGACTTGGATCCATGTCCCTGTGGCAGCAGAATGGGTTTATTAGCTACTGAAGCAGAATTTCCTCTCAAGGTCCAGGTCCCTGCTCTGTTCTGTAGCTAGGATGAGCTTGCTCTCTTCCATTCTTCACTTTTGACACTTGTGTCTGTCTGTCTGTCTACAGTGGCAGCAGCCCACTGAGCACAAAGGTCAAGGTCTAAAGGACAAAGCTGGAAGAGATCCAGGCCTGCATGATAGCTATTCCAGTATCCGGTTCTCTGAGAGGCTCATGTCCATGCCCAGAACAGAAACGTACCCAAGCCACTTCCTTCTACTTTCCATTTGGATCCATGCCTTGGAGCTTACTGCACCACCCTATGTCTCCCACTCTGAATAATTAACAAGAGCAGGGTCACCAGGGGTTGCTGCTTGCACTGCCAGAACACCCCAGGTGGATGCTTCAGTGCCCTGGGCATACATTGCTATGGCCTTGCCAATGAGCAGGCCAGGACCAGTCTGAAAATGTATGTCCATTGGGTGGGAATGCAAATACTTATGCTACAGAAGTGTCAGGAAAATTAAAAGCTAGAAGGTAGGTGGAAACAATTTTTAAGGTCCATCTTCTGCATGGCTTGTGCATTCTGTCAAAGAAATGGGATATTTTGTTATTACAAATTCTAGCAAATCTTTTCATGACTATGCATTGTAGTTGTGTGAAGGCAGTGGCCTGGGTTGCTTGCTTGGCTTTGAAGGAGCTGGGAGCCACCAGCTTAGGCCACCTTCCCAGGTAATAAACTTGTGGCCTCAGGATGGTAGAGTGCCTTCCCTATCTCTATTTTTCTTTTCCAATCTGCTGTCCCTCCAAGGACCACCAGACACTGGAAGACTTCTTACTCCAACTTGAAGGAAATTACACTCTTTCCTTTATGAGTTAAAACCCCCCTAGGTCAATGTAGTGGCAGGCACATCCTTCTCTCTAGGTCATAAACTAGCTTTTGGGAACTTCACACTGTGTACCTACTACTCGCCAAATGTGCTCACCCTTTTTCCCAGTCTGATCTTGTTACCCCCTGAGTAGGGCTGACTGTCCCCTTTGTTGTCACCTGCCCTTGCCTGTAAGGCTTCCTTTCTTCCTCCAGTGGCCCAGCTCTGACCTCAAGGTTTCCACCTGCATTTCTTGCACTTTCCACACCAGCACTTGCTTGTTTGCTCTTGGTTTTGTGGCCCTTGTTGGTAGATGTCACTGGACCATGGTAAACCTCGGTGGGCTGTCCTCTCATTTGTTGAGACTCTCCTAGTATTGAGCACTGTGCCAAGGCAGATCCACACAAGGATACACGCACTCTTGTCACTTGCTGTTAGAGTCCCAGTGCTTGAACTATGCTTGGTACATAGAGATACTGAAGGAATATTTGTTGAGTGAGTAAATTAGTGAATAGATTAAAAAAATAAGATCTAAGTGAATGCAACATTCTCATTATCATGTATACAATAAATCTCATGGAGTAATTAAAAAACTGGGTTTCTTTGTGGGAAAAAATAGATCCCCTAAAGAAAGAAAAACACTAAAATCAACACCATCAATTATAAAGAGAACTCCTAAAGCAAAACGCAGGTCTTGCAGGATTGGAAGAGTGTGTCATGGGGACAAGGGTGGCTGGACTTGCCTGTCTGGTAATGGTCCTGAAGATTCCCTCCCCTCTTAAAGGCTCTGAACCATCACTGCTTTCACCCAGCTCCAATTTCTCACAACAGAACTGAGACTAGAATAGGACATTTAAATAGGTCCAGGGGAACTGAAGAAAACGTGTGGTCTATAATGAGTGAGGTCCTAGGTGTTGCAAGGAGGAAAGACCTTCACTGAGAGTCTTCTAGCTTATGTTAAGCTAGATGGGCCACTTTGCATCACAATACCAGACCTTAAACTATACTATAGAGCAATAGTAACAAAACGGTATGGAACTGGCACCAGAATAGACTTGTAGACCAATGGTACAGAATAGAAGACACAGAGACAAACCCACATAAATACAGTTATTTCATACTAGACAAAGGTGCCAAAAACATATATTAGAGAAAAGATAGCCTCTTTAACAAATGGTGCTGGGAAAACTGGAAACCTATATGCAGCAAAATGAAACTAAACCCCTATCTCTTACCAGGCACAAAACTCAACTCAAAGTGGATCAAGGACCTAGGAATTAGACCAGAGACATTGCGCCTAATAGAGGAAAAAGTAGGCCCAAATCTTCATGATGTTGGATTAGGCCCCGATTTCCTTAACAAGACTTGTAATTCACAAGAAATAAAATACAAAATCAATAAATGGGATAGATTCAAACTAAAAAGCTTCTTCTCAGCAAAAGAAACAATCAATGAGGTGAAGAAAGAACCTACAGAATGGGAGCAAATTTTTATCACACACATATCAGAGCACTAATCTCTAGGATATATAAAGAACTCAAAAAATAAAAATAAATAACTCAGCCGGGCATGGTGGCGCAAGCCTGTAATCCCAGCACTTAGGGAGGCTGAGACAGGGGAATCGTGAGTTCAAATCCAGCCTCAGCAATGGCGAGGTGCTAAGCAACTCAGTGAGACCCTGTCTCTACATAAAACACAAAATAGGGCTGGGGATGTGGCTCAGTGGGTCCAGTGCCCCTGAGTTCAATCTCTAGTACCAAAAAGAAAGAAAAAAAAAACAAACTCAATCAATAAATGGACTAAGGAGCTGAACAGACACTTCTCAGAAGAAGATATACAATCTATCAACAAATATATGAAAAAATGTTCAACATCTCTAGCAATTAGAGAAACACAAATCAAAACTATGCTAAGATTTCATCTCGTGCCAGTGAGAATGGCAGTTATCAAGAATATAAGCAACAATAAGTGATGGCAAGGATGTGGGGGAAAAGGCACACTCCTACATTGCTGGTGGGACAAATTGGTGCAACCAATCTGGAAAGGAGTATGGAGAGTCCTTAGAGAATTTGGAATGGTACCATCATTTGACTCAGCTATCCCACTCCTCGCTCTATACCCAAAGGACTTATAAACAGCACACTATAGTGACGCAGCCACTTCAATGTTTATAGCAGCATAATTCACAATTGCTAAACTGTGGAACCAACCTAGATGCCCTTCAATTGATGAATGGATAAAGAAACTGTGGTATATATACGCAATGGAATATTACTCAGCAATAAAAGAGAATAAAATTATGGCATTTGCAGGTAAATGGATGGAGTTGGAGAATATCATGCTAAGTGAAGTAAGCCAATCCCAAAGAACCAAAGGCCAAATGTTCTCTCTGATAAGTGGATGCTGATCCATAATGGGGGAGGGGTCTGGAGGTAAAAAAGATGGTGGAATGAGATGGACATCATCACCCTAGGTACATGTGTGATGACACGAATGGTGTGACTACTTTGTGTACAACCAGAGAAATGAAAAATCGTGCTCCATTTGTGTACTATGAATCAAAATTCATTCTGCTGTCATGTATAACTAATTAGAACAACAAAATAATTTTTTTAAAAAAAGATGGGCCACTTTGGAAAAGACAATGTAAGGTTTGGGAGGTAGAAGGAGGACATAGAAATGGAGATGGAAACGTGCTTGTACTGTCACTCATTCACATCAATCATCCTCACCATGCCTGCAAGATAGAAACTCTAACTCCAGTCTTTACAGGTATAGCATTGTGCTTGGAGGCAGGAGTTGCAATCAGGTCTGCAGGACAGGAAAGCTGGTGTTTTCTGAAACACCTTGGATCTCCATCCCATCAGGACCCATTGGCCCAAAGTTCCCTTCTCCAGCTGGGACCTAAATAAGACTGTGTGAGTCCACTTACATTACAAACACGTGCACTGGCTTGTTTTAAAACAAATGGTATCACTCTTGATTCCCCATGATTCTCACACCAGAATAAGAGTGGGGGCAAAAAACGTTCTGAAGCAAAGCTACTCCCTAACCATAAGGCCAAAACCTTGCTAGAAATGTGACTGATGATGTGATAAGAGGGTGCTCGTGCCATACAGAATGCAAAACAGGAATTCCAAGGTAACTGATTGCATATAAAGAATTAGGTAACTGATTGCATATTAGGAACAGTTTCCATTTAGCCACTTGGAACAGAACAATCTGTAGCATAAAAGGAGAATAAAATTTGGCAGGGCTCACTGTGAGCCCTTGAGGAGGCATGAGTGCAGAGAATTCCTAAAAGAGATCCTAACTTAATCAATCACTTGAAGCAGGAGGCAAAAATCTGCATCTAGAAACAGATCAAAAGGGTTGTATTGGCCCAGGCGTGCACACACCGTATCAATCTCTGGCCAACCCTACGAGCCTCCGGGCGTCACCTCACAAGCGTGCCCAGAGCAGCCTGGTTTTATTTGTAAATGCACAGAGTGGCCTGAAACACAATCCCAGGCAAGGCCAAGGGGCACGAGCCATGTGGAGTAGGAGTTAGAACCAAATGGAAATTCCCTTGTATTTATTTTCTACTGATTCCCTTCCTGTGGAATATACGCTAAATCTGTCCTCAAACTGACAAATCAGTGGGATCCTATCTAAGAGATGGGAGAGGGTCTGAGGCCAGAAACAAAGGCCAAAGCTGGCTTGTGCCAACAACAGAGGACCTGCATTATTGGCTTATATCTGCAGGAATTCAACTCCCACTAAAGGAGGCCTTTCCTGTCTCCCAGCTCACCGCTCAAGGCTCTGGGCCCAGCAGTCAGCCCCGGCTCAGCTTTCCCTGCACATTCAAGCAACTATAGTGATAGATTTTTTATTACACGGAAGGAACTAATTATACATCTTGCTTATTGTCCATCTTACTTTTCTCACTTTATAAATATATATTTTCACTTTATACTTTATCCTGCAAATATTTCCACATTACCTTTGGATGTTGTAAGGCAACAAGTCAGTGTCTTGAATTAACTTCTCCCCAGTGTATCGAGAATGGCAGTGTGCTGTACAATCCTTGGAAGAATAGAGAAAATAGCCGTTCAAATCACTATGTTTTCTGGGTTTGGATGAGCAGCCTGCATTCCAGTTGGTGCTTGATATCCCACAATTCCTACATGGCAGAATTGAGCTTGAATTTGCTTTTTCTTCTATCCTCTTCCCTTTGCTCCCAGGCGGGGATTCATATTGATATTCAAGCTTCAGACTCATATTGGAACCATGACTTCCATGACCCAGGGAGGGGCCCTAGTGGTGTTTACAGTCAGGTATTTTTGTAAAATTTGGAGATGTAAGATATTGAATGGTAGTTAAAACTACTGTCTCTTTCATGCCAACTTTTCTGACTTACTCTTCTGCTCTTGGGTAACCCTTAAGTGGCTGAGGGCATTTTTAGAAGTTGGGGGTACATTTGGGTTTGATGAGATATGTTTATATGATTCACAATCACTTCCATGTAGAGCTAAGTTATTGCTCACTAACTTTGTGCAAAAACAAAATAAAACCAAAAAAACCCCTTAATTTTATCAAAATAATATATGTACATGTTAACAAATCAAGTAGTACAAGGGCCTTAGAGAAAAGTCGAATAGTACAAAGACCTTTAGCCAAAAGCAGTTCTCCCCAACTCTCTGAGATAATTACTTTCAATTTTCTTGGTAATTCCTTTCCATTTCTTTTGACACCTATCTGCATGTTTTTAAACAAAATTCTAATACATCATTTCTGTAAGTTAAAAAATAACAAAAAGAAACCCTTGTGGATATGTAAAACTTTTCTTACATAAGTTCTTTAAAATAATTTGGTTTCTATATAGTAAAATATCTAAATTTGAATTTGAATATTATAAAAGTTAAATATTAAAATAATACTTATAAGACATTATTTTATAATACATTTTGATTTGTAAACATTAGATGTTATCTATTGATTTCTTATTTCACATGATAAAGCTATAGCTAGCTCTCTTAAACCTATTTATGTCCTCTCCCTGCCATTTTCTTTTTATAGTTATATTTTTATTTTTGATAAATAATATAGCTTACACTTTACATGGCAGGAATAATATTTTTGCAAACATTAAATTAGCACATTTTATTTTCCCTCAAATAACTATTCCCAAGAGAAAAGCAGGCATATATTCTCCTAGAAAATTGTTCACAGAAGAATTATTCATTGTGCCTCTTACTGAAGTGGACCAAAAGGCCCATCAACAGTAGAGTGGATAAATTATGACATACTCTATAATTGAGTACCCTACATATATGATAATTAATAAACTATTATTATTACATGCAATAACATAAATATTTTTAAAAAATTTTTTAGTTGTAGATGAACACAATACCTTTATTTTATTTATTTTTAATATGGTGCTGAGGATTGAACTCAGTTCCTCATGCATGGTAGACAAGCACTCTACCACTGAGCCACAACCCCTGTCCCCTGCAATAACATAAATCTTGACAACATAATATTGAGTAAAAGAAGCCACACACATAATAGGATATAAATCTTATTATATAACATACAAAACCAGACACAACTAATATATTCAGTTGTAAAGTGGTATAGTGGATGCCCCTGGGGAAGTATAGTGACTATAAGGAGATAAGAGGGAAGTTTCTAAGTACGGGTAACATTCTGTTTCTAGGTCTGGGTCTTTTTGTACCGGGTATACTCACATGTTCACTTTGTGAAAATTTAACACTACATACATTTGGAATTTTTCTACTCTGCTTTACATTTATAAAAAATTTAAAATATCATAAAAAGGATATTTATACTTCTATTATTAAATGATATTTTTTACCCCCTCCCCCAGCTTTTAAAGATTTTGCTGTATTTGAAACATCAGTGTCTTTATCCCTTCTCCTCCCAACATTTTACTTAATTCCATTTTCATATCTTAGTTTATAATATTTACATTCTTTTCTGTAATCAACTCCACACTGTTTTAGTTTATTTCTGCAGCTTAAGTAGATTCAGTGCTCACCATCAGATTATTTTGCTGTAGTTTTCCCAGTTTTCTTTTAGATAATTAAAATGCATGCTTTTTACTGGGCATGGGGGTACAGGTCGTAATATGAGCTACTTGGGAGGCTGAGGTAGGATTACAAATTCAAAGTCAGCCTGAGCAATTTAGTAAGACCCTGTCTCAAAATGAAATAAAAAGGGATAAGGATGTAGCTCAGTGATAGAGCACTTGCCCAGCATGTGTGAGGTTCTGGGTTCAATCCCCAGCACTATATATATATAAAAAAAGGCATGCTGTATTCATCAAAAAGGTTCAATGAAACAATATTCTCTCTACAATGTTCTTGCATATTCAAAACAGTTTGCTGTTATAGTACAGTATTGGGATGATAGTTTAGCTAGGAATAAAATTCTTGACTCATACTTTCTCAAGAAAGTATGTCTTATTGTCTTTTAGTTACTTTGAGGCTTGTCTGAGAAGCCCCATAATTTTCCCTTCTATAAGCAACTCATTTTAAATTTGGCTGCTTTCAGCATATTACAGTGATGCAGCAACCTCAATGTTTATAGCAGCTCAATTCACAATAGCTAAACTATGGAACCAACCCAGGTACCCTTCAAAAGATGAATAGATTAAAAATATATATATATACATATATATATGTATCATATTTACACATACACACACAGAACATAACTCAGCCTTAAAGAAGAATAAAATTATGGCATTTGCTGGTAAATGGACAGAGCTGGAGAATATCATGATAAGCAAAATAAGCTAATCCTCCAAAACCAAAAATCAAATGTTTTCTCTGATATGTGGATGCTAATTCACAATGGGGTGGGGGATAGGGAAGAATAGAGTTACTTTCAGTAGAGGGGAGTGAAGGGAGGGGAGAGGGTATGGGGGTAGGAAGGATAGTAGAATGAATCAGACAGTATTCCCTGTGAACATATATAACTATATGACTGGTGTGATTCTACATCATGTACAAACAGAAGAATGAGAAATTATACTCCATTATATATAATGTATCAATGTATATTCTACTGTCATGTATAAATAATTAAAACAAATTTTTAAATATTTGCCTGCTTTCCAAAGAATTCTTTGAAGTTTAGTAATTTTATGAGGCTATATCTTTAAGATGACCATTCTGGCTCAGTGTTTCTTAGTTGTACCCCTTCCTCATAGATTCATAACTTTTTTTTATTTCAGGAAACTTTTCTTGAATTTAATCTTTAAGTATTTGTTCTGCTTATCATTTCTCTTGCCTTCTTTGGAGACTCTACGCTGAACCCCTTAGCTTGTCTTCTGTAACTATCATTTCCCTTTTAAGACTTTCTATTCATTTACTTGCTTTGTTTCATTTTGCTGTCTTTTCTCATTTGTGTTCTCCATGCTAGCAGTCTTATGCATACCCCTGGACAAAGACTTTTTAAGGAATATGCAAACAGTTTTAAGATAATTGACTTCCATATTCTTTTCAAAAATTATCTGCCATCAAGGTCAGTGTTTGAGTTTAATACACATTAAATTTCACTTCTGGTTATATTTCAAATTAATTATTACAGGTTTCATTAGTATTAGTGTTGCCAAAGAAGCCAATCTAAAATTCAGTAGCTTACAACAAAACTAAGCATATCTCTTTTCTCTCAAGGGTCTGCAGATTGGTCACTGTTTTGCAGGATTTGGCTAAAATTGGTTGGACTTGGTTTGAGGTTCAAGTTTGATGGACGTCTGCTCTATAGATCTCTTCATTCTCCTTGAAACACTACTTACCTAAAGAATAGTCTTTTCTGATAAACAGCAGGAGTGCAAGAGAATGAAACAAAGATGCAAGAAGTTTAAAGTTCCTGTTTTTATTCAGTGAGTAAACAGGCCACTGGCTAAAGCAAGGCACACTATCAAGGTCAGCAACACTTTGGAAAGAAGTATACTCTGCCTATATGGTAGGGGCTGGAGAACAGGAGTACAAAGCTAGTGATAAAGGGTGTGGACTCACAGTCCTGTTATATAGTCTCTACTGATATAGGTATATTCTATTGAATTTTTAAAGACAAGTGTTTTTTTTTAAAATAATCTTGGCTGAACTCTTTTATCTAATAGCTGTTGAAACTTTGGGATTTTCAAGACAGATAATCACAATTTTGTATACAAGGAAAGTTTAATGTCCTTCCTTTCAATTGTTACAAGTACTATTTCTTTTTTCTTTGGACTCACTCTGTTGAATCATAGAAGAGATAGTGGGCAACTTTGTCTTGTTTCAAATCTTGAAAAGAATAAATATGACATTTCATCATTAAAAAAAATGATCTGCCAGAAAATACACCTATAAGTTTAATGTTTTCTGGGATCTTTTCCCCCATCCATTCTGCTTTCACAATCATTCAATATCATGGGTGTTGGTGAAGTCTCCTTTAATGAAAGCACAATAACACTTGATAGGGCTTTCCTTTTCTTGTACACATTTATATTAAGATTGACTTTCCTTAGTTGTGGCCAAGATGCAGAAGCTTCATTGGGGTGAGGTCCTCATTTCCCTGGGGTGAGATCCTTATTTCACTAGCATGGCCCCTGGCGGTGGCAGCCCTATACTTGCCTATAACATGGCCTTGGTCTCCCAGCTTGCCTGCATCTGCTCTGACTCACTCTGCATGTCAGGTAGGTAAGCATCATGGAGAATGATGTCAATATCCTCATTAAAGCAATTGGTGTAAATGTTGAACTTCTTTGGCTGGCTTGTTTGCAAAGGCCCTGGTCACCGTAAACTTTGGGAGCCTCATCTGCAATGTAGGGGCTGAGCAATCCGCTCCAGCAGCTTGTGCCTCATCAGTAGGAGGGCCTGCCCACTCCACCACTGCTTCCTGGCTATGGAGAAGAACGTGGAAACAAAGAAAGGAAATATCTGAAGAGTCTGATGCTGACATGGCTTTGGTCTTTCGGACTAGGTCTCTTTTATATCATTCAATAAAAAAGCTTAACTCTTAAGGGGGAAATTGAATGAAGGTATTAGAAACTGAGAATTTTGCCTGTTGTATGTTCTGAATTCACTGCACAGTGGAGCAGCAGGAAAAGTGAGTTTTGTTGACTGATCTCACCTCTCCTAATATATATTGTTGAAGAATATGCTGCCCCTCAAGGAGTCTTATGAGCATGTAGGAGACAAATTTATGACACACACTGGCTCTTACTTATCTTATCTTTATGCCCATTAATTGAAGATATTGGGTACTGAAGTGATATATATCAATCTACTATAAATCACTCTTTCTGAATTTCTACCAATTTTAGTGATAGAGCTTGGAGAATATTCTCATTCATCGGTTCACTGCATAACAACATGATTTTGAGGAGGAAGTGAACAATTCCACACTAATTTCCAAGTTTCATAGCAGATTAGTATTACATCTGGGGAGGTGGAAAATATACCTAAGTAGGAATTTAAATTTTTTTTTTTTTTTTTTGGCAGCACTGGGGCCTTACATGTTAGGCAAGCACTCTACCACTGACTGAGCTACATTTCCAGCCCTTCTACATTTTATTTTGAAACAGAGTCTTGCTAATTTGCCCAGTTTGGTCTTGAATTTGTAATCCTTATGCCTTGCTTCCCAAGTACCTATGATTACAGGTGTGTGCAACCATGCCCAATTATATATTTTTTTAATATAAGGCCCTGTATCAGTGAGACCTGTCTCTAAATAAAATTTACAAGACGGCTAGGGATGTGGCTTAGTAGTTAAGAGCCCCTGGGTTTAATCCCCAGTACCAAAAAAATAAGTAACTTTTGCAAACAGATTATGAGATGCTGTAAACCCAAGTATATGTTTTAATTGGGCTTATAGTTCCTTCTGATTGCCACCAGAAAATGATGTGCTGTTCAATTATTCTTTTTCACCAGGCAGTTATTAGATTTATATTATTACAACAGAAATATGTTATAGATTCTACTATGAATAATATAATTGGCAACAATTATTAAGAGTTTTTATACGTCTTCTACTTATTGATGGTCCAATGCCTTCCTTTTACCCTTACTTTCCACAAAGCAGTTTAAATTGCATTCTGAAAAATAGAACATCCATCTCTGTACAGGTTAGGATAAAATGTTCCCCAAACATGTAATAGAACATAATATCCTGAACTTTACATAACCAATTTTATTTAATTAGGGATAATTCCTCCCTCTCAGATGTTGATGTGCTTTTATAACAATATTAAACACATAATTATAAACATGGTCCTTTTCAACCATTAAGTGAATTACTAACTTATCTCTGTCAACTATTGAACTCTACTCACCTGTTGCCTTTTACAGACATTTCAAAATGTCTTAGAAAACTGAAATTCAGCATTAAACTATATTCATAGTGAACATACAATTTCTAATACCTTTCTTTTAAAAAACCTTTGTGCAATTAACTTAAGCTGTAAAAACAAGGTTCCTCTAAAAATAACAAGAACAATTAATAGGAATTTGATAAGTCTTAAAAAAAACTTTATTTATTTATTTATTTGGTACCAGGGATTGAACTCAGGGGCACTCGACCACTGAGCCACATCCCCAGCCCTATTTTGTGTTTTATGTAGAGACAGGGTCTCACTGAGTTGCTTAGCGCCTCACCGTTGCTGAGGCTGGCTTTGCACTCACAATCCTCTTGCCTCAGCCTCCCAAGTCGCTGAGAGTACAGGCGTGTGCCACAGCACCAGCTCATTGTATTTTCATATTACTCATCAATGTAAAACAAGTTATTAGTCAATATTCATATGGGAACTGCCTTGGCCAGCCAGTTGTTCAACATTTCTCAACAGCACACACGAGCAGACTTGTGTGATTCCTTGTTCGGTCCATCTCCTTGTGTTTCTCAAAACCAAATTGGGTCTTGGGAAATTTCTGCCACCAGCCCATAAGTTTGCCGGGCTGCTCTAAAATCCGCAGTAATGAATTCTCACTGCATCTCCCACTTGAGCTCCACAGCTTTTGCTGTTTTTATCCAATCTGAACAATCTCTGCCTTGTAATCAAAGTATATTTAAACTAATTACTGATGTATTAAGGCTTAAAGCGCCCATCTTACTATTTGTTTTCTATTTGTCCCATCTGTTCTGTGCTTTTATTCCCATTCTTCTTTCTAGCATTTTACCATTGCATTTCCCTGTTGATTACTTTGTTAATTATACATAATTTTACTACTCTTTTTGTGGTTACCCTAGAGATTACAACATACATCTTGATTTGCTAAAATCTGATGTAAATTTGTATTTTCACCAATTTGAAGCTATATAGAATATTTAAATTCCCTTCATTCTCTTTTCTCACTTTTGTTCTATTATTGCCATGAATTTTATTTGTACATATTTTAAACACCTCAGGATATTATAATCATTGTTACACAGGCAGTATTCATTATATGTACTCACATATTTTTCTGATTTTGGTATCAGAGTAATGTTGGCTTCAGAGAATGAATTGGGAAATCTTCTCTTTAAGACGTATCCCTTTAGCCGGGCGCGGTGGCCCGCGCCTATTAATCCTTGCACTTTGGGAGGCTGAGACAGGAGAATCGCGAGTTCAAAGCCAGCCTCAGCAACAGCGAGGCACTAAGCAACTCAGTGAGACCCTGTCTCTACATAAAACACAAAATAGGGCTGGGGATGTGGCTCAGTGGTCGAGTGCCCCTGAGTTCAAGCTCCAGTACCAAAAAAAAAGGAAAGTATCCCTTTAGAAAGACTTCTAGAAGAATTAGCTTTTTTTCTTAAATATTTGGTAAAATTCCCCAGGGGCCCTTAAATTTTCTTCTTATGAAGCTGAGGTCATTCACAGGACTTGAGGGGAAAGATTCCCAAAGACTCTGCAACTTTTCCTTTTAATAAATCTGGTCCTGAATGGCTTAGGTATAAGAATTGAAAAAAACAAAGGAAAGAGGAACAGTTTGGAATCTGGGAATACATTAGATCTTTCAGCAACCTTCCAGGCTAGGGCCAGGAGTTAGAAATCAGCATCTACCAGTGAGAAGGGGCCTTGGTATACATTCTATTCTTCCAGTTAAGACTTTGGAAAGGAACATCACAGGCATATGGGTACACTGAAAGCAGAACAGCATATGCCAAAGACTGAAGCCCAGCTTCAAGTGTACTCATCACAGACTGGGTTAAAGGGATTCATCCTATTCTAGTTCCCTGTGAAATAGCTGTGAATATTCTCTAGAAAATGATATTAGATAAAGTTTCAAATATTTATGTCTATGATTTTCATTTATAGTTCTGGCATTTAACTGAGGAATAAGATCAAATGACCTAAACTAAGGAATACAACAGACTTCAGAACAGACTCATAAATGGTAGATACTGGAATTATCAGGACTTAATTTAAAATAACCATGACTAATAGAGCACTAGAATCAATAATAATAAAAAAAATCAAATGTAGGTTGTCAAACTGAAAAACAGTGCTGAAATTAAAAATTCATTAGAAACTGAATAGACACAGATGGAAAGAGGATTAACTAAAAGGTGATTAGAAGATGTCCAGAGTGAAGCAGACAGGAAAAAAGAATAATTTCATGGTATACACAATGTTAAAAATTTTAAATTGCACACTTTAAACATATAATTTATTATGTGTTGGTTATTTCTCAATGAAGGTATATCAACCATAACAGAACAAGAATCAAATGGCATCAGGTTTCTTTTCAGTCATATAATTTTCTAGAACACAACACAGCTATACTTCAAAGGTTCTCAGAAATATATTACTTTTATTCTAGGATTCTATGCTTAGCTGAATTAGCAGTCAAGTGAGAGGGTAGAGTAGTGATAATTTCATACATAGAAGTCTCAAAGTATTTACATCCATGCACATTAAAAAATCTTAAGAATGTATTCTAGTTAACAACAAAAATGAAATGCAATAAAATCAAAGCTTCAAGAAACAGTGGTGTGGGCTGGGATTACAGCTCAGTGGTAGAGCGCTTGCCTAACATGCGTGAGGCACTGGGTTCCATCCTCAGCACCACATAAAAATAAATAAAGATATTGTGTCCATCTACAACTAAAAAAATATTTAAAAAAAAGAAAAAGAAATAGTGGTGCTTCCCCATGAGTGTGATAAAAAAGAAATCCCAGTATAACAATTAACCAATAGGCTACAAAAGTGGCCAGTTCCAATTGGACCACTGGAAGTTTACCTTCCAAAAGAAAGTGGAAGATAGTATGGTGAAACAGACAGATACTTTAATATTATGCTGAATGTATATATTGTAAATAATGTACGTAATGTAAACACTGAAGAGGGAAAAAAGATAATTAAAGTGTGAACACTGTACAAAAAAAGTGAACAGTGTAGCTGAACAGTGTAGGGGTTCAGCTCAGTGGTAGAGTGCTTGTCTAGCATGGGTGAGGCCCTGGGTTCAATTCCTAGCACTGCAAAAAAACAAACGACATGAAACTAAAATGTAGTATGATTTTCTCAGAGTACAGTAAAGATAGAATTATGCATGGAACATTCTGGAACATTCTACTTCAAGAGTTAGTGACAGAGCCAGGTTGCAGTGGCGCAAGCCTATAATCCCAGTACTTAGGGAGGCTGAGACAGGAGAATCACAAGTTCAAAGCCAGCCTCAGCAACGGCGAGGCGCTAAGCAACTCAGTGAGACCCTATCTCTACATAAAACACAAAAAAGGGCTGGGGACGTGGCTCAGTGGTCGAGTGCCCCTGAGTTCAATCTCCAGTACCCCCCCCCCAAATAAGAGTTAGTGACAGGATTATGTTTCCTTCTCTAAGGTTCTTATAACAATACTGAAGCCAGTTTACCATATTTGCACAGTCTGCAATGATTTAAGCAAATGTTATTTTTTCTATTTTTTAGAATCAATGTATTAAAGCACAAAGAAGGCAAAAGGAATTGCAGATATATTTATTTTCTTACCCTACAAAGTTATATATATATGTATAAATGTATGTATGTGTGTGTATATATACATGTATATATATACACACACACATACATACATATATATGTGTTTTTAAGTTGATGGGCAAGATAGAGAGGTTTAAATGTATTGTTAAAATCTGAAAAATACCTGAGAAAAACTAAACTGATAATAAATTATCAGTCTTTCATTTTAAGACGGAGGAATAAAGAAACCTATGATCTTATTTGCTTTCTAACAACAATCAGAATAAAAATTCCATCTAGGAGGAATTCAGGAAATACCTACAACCTGAACCTTAGTATTCATAAAGGAAAGCTGCCAAGCACAGTGAAAATTAGGCCACAGTGAGAAAGGATGCCAAGAGATGATGCCCATGGCTGCAGGTATGAAGTACTTTTATAAATTAGTGATTTACCTTGAGAAGCAAAAGCAACATTTCCTTGTTTGAAAAAACCTGAGATTTATAATCTGGCTGCAGAATTCTCTGTGGTTCCCTTTTGAAATTGCATAGATATGACATTCCTGCAAGAAAAAATTCTGAGCAAGTAATAGACACTAAGGTTAATTGGTGGCCCTGAAACTACCAATTCTTATAAATTAAAATTTTGTAGTTTGATCCACTCCACTCCACCTTATATACTCAGCCCTTCCCTATGAGTTAGGAGAACCTTTTTTTGATCTAGAGATTGTTCAAAACCTCTGACACCTCTTTCTCACATTTTATTTCCCCAAGAAAAATCCTTCAAATTCCTTGTAGGAGGACATTATGTTATAAAATGTGAATAATGGAAAAAAAACAGGAATGTTTTTGCAACCCTTAAATATATTTTAAAAATATTGTACTGTGCATTTTTGGTAGGTGAATTATATTGTATGTGAATTATATTTCAATAAAGCTTTTCTTTAAAAAATGAACCAGGTCATAAAATTATAAGTTCAGCATATGTCAGAAAAATTTTGTGGAATAGTTGAAATTTGTGACCAAACAGCTTCATACAGATTCAAGGAACCTAGTGAAAAAGTAGTGTCTGTGGATTGAGAGTATGAAGTACAGATAAAAGGACTGAAGGAAGAAATGGTAAAACAACATAAGACAAAATTACTCTGCACAAGCTCCAAGAAGATGTGGAAGAGAAATGATGACATCATAGAAATGGAAAATGCACAAAGAACAACAGGTAGTACTGAAAACAAGTGAAAGGAATGGGGGAAAAACTAATGAAAATTGAGCAAAAAGAGAAAAAGTAAAAAAATCTTTAAGAATTATTGAAAAAATCATATGTATATATGGGAGACAGATAAGAAAGAGTTAATGTTCAATTATGCATTTTGGGGAAGACAATAAAACAATCAAGCACCAAAAAATTTCAAAGTATAATTCAAGAAAATTCTTCTGAAATAAAAGACTTGACTCTAAAATTTAAACAAGCACATAATCTTCCAGAAAAACTAACAAAAATCAGTCAGCACTAGAACATATCCTAATAAAGTTACTGGATTTCAAACATATGATCATTCAGACAGAAAATCAAATTGTCTCAAAGGGAAGGACAAGAAATCAGGTTGGCTTTAAACTTCCTTAAAGCAATATTCAATACTGTAGAAATTCAGTGTTTTCAAAAACCTCAGAAAAACTATGACTATGACTAAAGATTTTATTTCCAGCCAAAGTATAATTCATGCATAAAGGCAACATGCAGATGATTTCAAACATACAAATATTCCAAAATCACACAGTTCTGAAGAATCTTTCTTAAAAGAACTACTAAAAAAACAGCTTTGTCCACAGAAATACAAATGGAAAATGAAATAAGTGTTCAATTCAATAAGTTAGAATGGTACAATAACCTTAAGAACAAAAGAAGGGAGATACTAGTAAAGATAAAAACTAAAGAATTAGGAGAGAAGAGAAATGTAAGACATATATGTTTGTTTCTCCAAGAGAATGTTCTTAAGGAAAAATAAAAGGTAAACATTTAGCTAAACTAATCAAATGATATAAATAAAAGGGTAAGGCACACTTAAAAATATTAAAAACAAGTATGGAGAAATAAGCATAAATGCTGAGAAAATTAAAATTATAAGAGAATATATTGCTCAGTTTAATACAAATACACTTGTTCCAGGACACCTGTGGATACCAACATGTGTAGGTGCTCAAGTCCATCAATGAAATGGCATAGTATTTGCATATAACCTACACACATCTCCCATATACTTTAAATCATCTCTAGATTACTTATAATACCAAATATAATATAAATGTTATGTCAACAGTTGGTATACTGTATTGATTAGGAATAATGACAGATAAACTTTTTAAAAAATATTTTGGACGTGTGGTCTGTTTAATTCACAAATGCAGAAGTCATGGATATAGAAGGCTTACTATATGTGTAATAGATAATTAGCTAAAGAAATACAAATTATTAAAACTTACTGCAGAAAAGAAGAACATACAAACAGAACAATTTTTAAAAAGTTTTACAAGTTAATTCCATCAAATCTTTAAGGAACATATAACTCTTAACATTATTTAAATGGATCCAGAGTATAGAAAGTTTCCAAAATCTTATCAACACTGGAATAGTTCAATCCCTGAACTTACTAAATAAAATATTAGCCTGTTTACTCTAAGTAGCACATTAGTCAAATATATATCATGATCAAGCAAAACTCATATTAGGAATGCAAAGATGGTTCAATATTAAGAAGTCTATTATTATCAACCCAGATGCTCATCAATAGATGAATGGATTAAGAAATTGTAGTATGTATGTGCAATGGAGTTTTACTCAGTCATAAAGAAGCATAAAATTATGGTATTTGCTGGTAAATGGATGGAAATGGAGAACATTGTGTTAAGTGAAATAAGCCAGTCTCAGAAAATCAAAAGTCAAATATTTTTTTCTCATATTTAGAACCTAGAGCAAAATAAAGGAAAGAAGGAGGGAAGGACTGGATATCATAAAGATACAGGGAAGATCAGTAGAGTAGAAGAAGGAGATCAAGAGGAAGACAGAAGGGATAGGAAAGGGCAGGAAATGCAGAAAAATTTTTTAAAAATCATGTTATGTGCATATATAAATACACTACAGGGAATTTCACCTTTATGAATAAGTAGAAAGTACCAATCAAAAATAAATAGATGAGTGAAAGGAAGATCTGAAGAGTAGAAGGAAGGAGAATGGGAGGAATGAGGAGAGGGAAAAGGCGGGTGGTCATGAACTGAATTTGAATTCTATGCATGCACAGTTTTATCAAGATGAACCCAACTACTATGTATAACAATACTCTAATTTTTTTAAAAAACTATTATTATAATAAAACTTGCACATAGTTCTAAGGGGAAATACTGTATGAACACTCCTCTAGATGCTGAAAAGGCATCTAATAACATTTGCTATCCTTCTTGAATTGAAAAAGCTATCAACAAAATGCTAAAAGTTTCTTAACATGAAAAAATGTATATATCTCATTTCAAAAGCCAGAAACAATACCATGAAACACTGATTCCATTAAAATCAGAGGCAAAATAAGGGTGCACATTATTACCACTATTATTAAATTTTGCTTAGACAATACTAAGCAATGTTATCAGAGAAAAAAAGGAAAATATGTAAGATCAGAAAGGAAAAGGGAAAAATATTTGTAGATAAGATGACACTATGCTAGGAACTCAAGAAAATTAACTAAAATTTTTCTTATTACTAAAAGTAAGATAATTTAGTGGTGTGGCTGAGAAAAGGTTAAAACAAAAAGGATATTTCTCCATATAAACAATAATCATCCCAGAAAATATAACAGAAGAAAATAACCAATTTATAGTAACAAAAAATATGATAAGATTCTAAGAAATGTGCATTGTGCACATGAAGTAAACTTGGAAACACTTAAAAACATAAGAAAGGCTTATAAAAGATGTTATCATATTCTTAGATATGCAGAGGATGCAAAAATCATACCAATCCTAAGTAAGCCTATGAATAGGATTTTCTCAATAAAAATACCAACACCATTATTTTGGGAATAAAGCAAGAAAAGAGTAACAGGAAAGGACCAGTCCTAGCAGATACTGAGAAGTACGATAAACATTTGAGTAATTTCAACAGTTTGGTATCAATACATGAAGAGAAAGATGTATGTATGAACAGAACTCCAGAAACAGATGGAAATATGTATAGGGTTTAGTTTCTCATACAGTTGACATTCAGATTAGTAAAATTATGTTTGTTAAATAGTATAAGAGTATATCCATGTGGAAAATATGAAATTGAATTCTCTTTCACTCCTTACACCAAAATAAGCTCTAGATAGATTACCCAAATGAAAAATGTTAAACATAAAAGTAATAGAAATGATATATTTAACTTTATGAAAATTTTGATTTTCTTTAGGGAAATCTCCTCTAATTATGTTTTGAATTTCCAACTATAATTTAGCCTCTTTCATCAAATCACTATTGGTCACTTTTTAAAAAATTTTTAAGTTTCTTTTTTTAGTTATACATGACAGTAGAATGTATTTTGACATGTCATACATACATGGAGTATAATTTCCCATTTTTATAGTTGTACATGATATGCAGTTATACTGGTCATGTATTCATATATGAATATAGGATAGTTATGTCTGATTAATTCTACTGTCTTTCCTATTTCCATCCTCATTCTCTTCCCTCCACTTCCCCCTGTCCAATCTGGTGAACCCCCATCCCTCCCTCCACTACCCCCCACTCCCTACTCCTACCTATTGTGAGTCAGCATCTGCATATCAGAGAGAACATTCAGCCTTTGGTATTTTAGTATTGGCTTATTTCACTTGGCATGATAATCTCCAGTTCCATCTATTTACTGACAAATGCCATAATTTCATTCTTCTTTATGGCTGAGTAATATTCCACTGTATATATGTACCACATTTCTTTTTATCCATTTCTTTATCCAAGGACACATGGGTTGGTTTCATAGTTTAGCTATTGTGAATTGAGCTGCTATAAACATTGATGTGGCCACATCACTATAGATGCTGATTTTAAGTCCTTTGGGTATATGCTGAGGAGTGAGATAACTGGGTCAAATGGTGGTTCCATTCCAGGTTTTCTGAGGAATTTCCATACTGCTTTCCAGATTGGTTGCACCAATTCGCAGTACCACCAGCAATGTATGAATGTACCTTTTCACCCACATCCTTGCCAACATTGATTGTTATTTGTATTCTTGATAATTAACATTCTGACTAGAGTAAGATGAAATCTCAGTGTAGTTTTAATTTGCATTTCTTTAACTGCTAGTAATGAACATTTTTTCATATATTTGTTGGCTGTTTGTATTTCTTCTGTGAAGTGTCTGTTCAGAATCTTTGCCCATTTATTGATTGGGTTGTTTTTTTGGTGTTAAGTTTTTTGAGTTCTTTATGTATCCTAGAGATTCATGCTATATCTGAGGTACAGGTGGCAAAGATTTTCTCCCATTCTGTATGTATGCTCTCTCTTCATGTTTTTGTTTCCTTTGCCGCAAAGAAGCCTTTTAGTTTGATACCATCCCATTTATCGATTCTTATTTCTTGCGCTTTAGTAGTCCTATTGAAGAATTAGGTTCCTAAGCCAACAATGATGAAGAGTTGGGCCTACTTTTTCTTCTAGTAGGCTTGGGGTCTCTGGTCTGATGCTTAGGTCCTTGATCCACTTTGAGTTGAGTTTTGTGCATGGTGAGAGATAGGGGTCTAATTTCATTTTGTTGCATATGGATTTCCAGTTTTCCCAGCACCATTTGTTGAAGAGGTTATCTTTTCTCCAATGTACCTTTATGGCACCCTTGTCTAGTATGAGATAACTATATTTAAGGTGGGTCTGCCTCTGTATCTTCTATTCTGTACCATTGGTCTTCATGTCTGTTTTGATGCCAATACTAGGCTGTTTTTGTTACTATAGCTCTGTTACTATAGTATAGTTTAAAGTCTGGTATTGTGATGCCTCCTGCTTCACTTTTCTTGCTGAGGATTGCTTTGGCTATTTTGGGCCTCTTATTTTTCCAATCCATTGGCCACTTTAAAATAATCTTTATACCATATAAAATGATTTGTGTTCAATCCCTTCTTTCATTTAAACATATCAAATATAGAAATTTTCTAATCTATGTCTAATAATTCCAGTATCCAAAAGCTTTATGGGTCTCATTTAGTTTTGTTTTCTTCTGCTACTCTTATTCAGGTGGCTTATTTCTTGGTTTGTTTTTTGTTTCGTTTATATTTAAATTCTTGACTGTAATATATTCTTTGGAAGCTTTCTGAGAGAATTCTCAGTGACTATGTTCAGTGACTATGTTCACTTCAGTGACTATGTTCACTTCAGCAGCACCAAGAAGCAGAGTCATTGTAAACAATATTCTTGGCTTAAAGATTTGGGGAGCACTCAGGTATTATGAAACAGCAGTGCTAAACAGCCTTTTTAATAGATTTTGTTTTTCTTCTTTTTTTAAAGTTGCAAGGATTTTCTAATTTTTGTGATTTCTTCTTTGATTGATGGATTTGTAAACCTTTTGTATATCAGCTGTTGAATTCCACTACCCTCAGTTACCTCTATGCGCATTCTGCAAGTGAATATTTATGACTACTGCTGCATTCAGGCCTCAGTTACCTCTTGCCTGTACCAGAATAACTACTGCATACTATATAAAACACCAATGCTGTTCTATATTTAGGGGAGAATGCTCTTTGTCCTTTTCACTTTGTGTTTTTGTTTTAATTGTATTTAGTGACAGGTCTAATCCAGATCTTACAAAATTATTCTAGAAAAAAAATTCACAGACAAAAACCTCCTGGAGAGGATATCAGTGAGGCACCGAGTCACCTGGATTCACCTGAAACAATAGAGCCCATTGAATCAGGGCACACATGCTTCCTCTGAGGACACAGAATTGATTTGTTTAATTTCTGAAAGGTCATCTGCCCTGGGAAAGGGAGATGGAATTCTGCATTCTCTTCCTTGGTCTTTCACCTCATCCTTGACAACTGCAGGTACACGTGCATCAAGAGACCACATCCCAATTTGCAGTCCCACCAGCAGTGTTTGAGTGTACCTTTTTCACCACATCCTCGCCAGCACTTATTGTTGCTGGTATTTTGGATAGCTGCCATTCTGACTGGTGTGAGATGATATCTGAGCGTAGTTTTGATTTGCATTTCTCTAATAGCTAGAGATGATGAACATTTCTTCATATATATATATATATATATTTATTGATTGTATATCTTCTTCTGAAAGGTTTCTATTCAGCTCCTTAGCCCATTTATTGATTGGGTTGTTTGTTTTTTTGGTGTTAAGTTTTTTGAGTTCTTTATAAATCCTGGAGATCAGTGCTCTATCTGATGTGCGTGTGGCAAAAATTTGCTCCCAGAATGTAGGCTCTCTGTTCACTTGATTGA